>VWZT01012040.1:232863-332235 GCA_013397055.1 Pachycephala philippinensis
TTTTTTTAGGTTAATATATAACAGTAGTACATAAAAGGTTCAGTTTCAGGGGGAAGGAAGGCAGGTGGTTTACATGTCAGGCCAAATTCAGATCCCATTACTCACATTAGCAAGCAGCTACACAAAAGACCTCAGTTACTTCAGTGGGATTAATCACAGGGTAAGGTTCCACTCAAACTGAATGAGGAGCAAAATTTGCCTCTAAATTACATACAGTTAGTATTTTAGAAATCCTAGATAATCTGTATAAATATACACCATCTCCACGAGAGACAAGTTGTAGTCAAAGTTCATTGTATTTTTGCTTCAAAATGTGTATTTGGTTTCCTAAGAATCCTAAATTTACCAGTCATTGCAATACTATATGAAAAGTTTGAGAACATAATCTTCAAGGCCATTAGAGATAATAATCTAAAAATCTAAATATTTCTTTGCATTACTAGGAATGAGACATTTGGATGAAATCACTGTAAAATGATGGAGAATCTTACTTGGCTTAATAGTTTTGAAACTCCTTTAGCATGTTCAAAATCTGGTCTTCCAATTACAGCAGGCTCCTTATTCAGCTCTCCTCTTCCTTTCTTGTACTTAGCCTTTAAAAAAAAAGGGGGGGGATATGAATCACTAATAAAATGTTTGGATTTGTTTTATCAAGAGAAATGTAAGCATTAAAGCTAGCAGAAGAAGTCTCATTTAATGGTCTGCATTGACACTACTGTTCTAATCAGCTCTGAGTAAAGCCCTTCTCAGGGTTCAGCTCCTTAACAATATAATATTTCTTCATTGTAAAACACAATGTAAGGCATTCACGAAATTCAACTTTAAACAAATGCATAGCTTAAACCAGAGAAATATTGTCCTCCTGAACAAGGCAGAATGAGTTACAGTGGCTCAGCATTTCTTATGACAGGGTCTACAGTTAACACAAGATTATTTGCAGCAGCTGAAAGTAGTCTTGAAATAAAACTAGTCTGAGGGGCAACTTTTTTGAACTGTAAGGTCAAATTCCACTCTCAGTTTTACCACTGCAGCCTTGCTGCTGTCAGTGAGCCTGCGCTGGTGTCACAGGGCGGAATTAGTCCCGCAAGGTTAACGTTATGTGATCCCTGCAGCTGAACTGCCTCCCATGCAAACTGCTGCCATTTTTTCCCACAATGCATTAGAAAAGAGCACAGATGAATCAACAATAGGTGCTTTGCAATACCACAAACTAAATTACCCACTGCCTAAAATAGGCTTCTTGCATTACTCAGGCACTGTGAATCAGCAAGGACACGTCATAACAACAGACTGGGAGAAATCCAAGTCCCAAAGCCACTCTAAGAGCGCTTGAACAGCAATTAGTATATAAGAGAATTGAGCATAACACTTAGTAGAAGTCCTTGGTTTTCAAAAAATCCTGAATATTAAAAGGTGAATTTGAGATCTCTTTAATCTGTCTCTCCAAATGTGTCTAGTTGGTCTCACATTTAATTATCAGTTACTTAAAATCTTGACTCAGGGCTTTTAATATATATATTGTTTGGCTTGTCTACAATAAATTACTAAACTGCATCACACACTGCTGCTTCTCAAACTGCTCCTTCACCTGTCCATTAGCCGAGGTCACAGTGGGAGGGCAAAGAATTAGAGAGGGGAGTTCATGAGGAGATGAAACCCCCATGAAAGAAGCAGCATCGGCAAAGCTCTTGGAAGGACAGCAGGGAATTACATTTTCCTGTCGCTGCCGGCTGAGATGGGAAAAGGAAGTGGAGTCCTGGGATGCCAGCTTCTCTCAGACCAAGATAAGAAAAGGTTTGGGATGTCTTCTGAAGTGCAGTATAGCATACAAGCATAAGACCTATCCTGACAATAGTTATCATAAATAAAGCTGAAACAAAACCAACTTTAGCAATTTTCATGTTGTCTTTACATCAATTACCAATAATTGCAAAGATCACACTGTCAGCATCTAAAAAGGAGAAACCCATAACTTTCTAGCCTACCAGGCAAGACTGGTTTGTTTTGATTATGTCTGGGTTTCTTTTAATCAAACCTCCCTAACAGATTTGGGGGTGCAAGTTTTCTGTTCAAGACATTTGAGAATTTCAGCAGCATCCTAAAAAAATCAGATCAAAATTGGAATAAAAAAATTACATGTCTAAAAAATTAGAAAGAGAATAAAAGGAGAACATACATCACTTATTATCTTTGTTATCTCAGTTGCCTTCTTTACGTCCGGTCTGTTCAGCACTTCAGTGTACCTATGAGTATCTTGCACATCCTTCTTATAGGATACCTGTCAAACAAAACACAGATTTGTTTAAAATAAACAATAAAGTTTGAAGTTTATAAATAAGCTTTGAATGACCTGTCAACTCAGACACCAAATTCAATAGAACTCCACCTAATTTATTCCAACAGAGTTCTGCTTGGCAGGGATTGTAAGGTAAGCCCCACACACAAGGTAACATGATAAGGAAGAAATTCAGAAGCATAAAATACAATTTTAAAAAGAAAAATGGTTTTGCTTAGAAGCATAGTGGAAAATTAAAGCAATGCAAAGACACAAATATTAGGTTTTATCATAAAATTTCAGAGGACTTTTAAGAGCATAGCAATTTTTTTCTCATGTTGTACCCTTTTTTAATATAAACTAATGCCTGCTCTGATACTGAGCACTGCAGCCTAGCAGATTGCAGCTACACTGAAGAGAAACTGTAATTCTATCATACTGAATGTCTTTCTCAGTACTAGACAGACATGTAGCTTGTATGTAATTCAATGATACGACTCCACCTCAGCATCCCCACAAGGCCACTTATTTGCTCCTTTGCACAATCACGGGAACAAGAAGGCTGAGTGTTCCAGCATGCTGAGTACAAGACTGACTCTTTCTGTTTGTGCAAAAGCCACTACTATAATGAATGGGCTCAGAAAACTCTGGCCAGAACGCTCAACCACAGGTAGGAGAGTCCAAACATTCTCCATTTAGCAAAGCAATCATGGGAGCAGCGTAGACCTCAGGGACATTATAAAGCTCCACAAGTTATCCTTCTTTCCCCTCTTCAAGGTTTGTGAATTTTTCCTGCTCTAGCATATGTGCCAATCTAAGCCAATTTCCAGGGGTTGTCTTACTGAATTATTATGAATGACATTCAGTCCCTGGTATTCAAAAGTGTCTGACAAATTGAAGTTTCAGGCAAAAGTTGGGAGAACATAAAGTTTAGAGGAAATAAAAAGTAAAAGAATAATTCCTCCCGAACTGGGAAATCTTTTAGATTTTCTTTTGTTGCTTCACAAAGTTAATCAACCTCTCAAGATAATATTTCACCAGTGAGAAAGTTTGCAGCTTCAAGCTTCTCATTTATCTCCACTCTTATTTCCAATGTAAAGTTTCACTCTGGGTACAATGCAACAAACTCATAAACTGCAGCAGTCAGTGACAAATATACCTCATAGAAATGGTATTGCAAAAAGAAAAGGAAAAAATTTACTTTTTGGCAAATATTGTACATGCAACAGGAAAGTAATTTTGTGTCCATATGGCTTCAGCTAAGCAGACAAGCTAAACAGGCTTCACTTTTGGCTGCCTGCCCACAAATAGATCTTATAATTTTTAATCTGCCGTGAGTGACACACAAGTGTAATCTCTGATAAAAGAAACAAATAAATAGGTTTGCTGGATACAGCCCAAATTATCACATACATACAAAACAAAAGTTGATTCTTACAGCTGGTTTAAGCCACTGGAACTTTTGTTTTGCTTAGGTTTAAATTTTCTTGAATTTTTACAAAACCAGAGGTAGAGAGAAGCATTTGCAATTCAGGACTTTACATGAATTTAGTTAATTATATGCTGTTCATCCTAATGACCACATGAGGTGAGGTGAAAACCACAAAGGCAGCAGAAACAGGTTTCTGAATAGCACCCTATGATCCATGTAAATTGCAAATTAAAGGCCAGCATATGTGCTCAAAATAGAAATTAGGAATGTAGTGAATTTAACATCAGAGAATCAAGAACAGTGGTGATAAAGTTGAGGAAATGTGGTCACTTATTGCTCCCAAATGACATGATCATATAGTACATGAAATAATGGATTGTGGTTAATTTCGGGGAAAGGAAGGGGGGGAGAAATAAGACAGTGACAGTCCTTTATATTTCACAATTTCCAATTATATTAGATGCAAGGCCAATTGCTATACCTTTCCCTGAGTGAATTATTATTCTTCCTGCACCTAAACCAGTATACCTATTACTTATGTCTGAGGGAAAGTCATCTAGCATTTTACAAATGTCTGCAATATATATTTGCTCCATTCTGCAGCTTGTCATACTCCAGTGAGAATAAAAATGTTATGCAGCAGAACAGTAGTTTGTCAGAGGTAGGCCAAAGAAAGAAAAAATATGTTTCCCATTTCCTGAATAACCTCAATCCCTGGATGCTGACCCTCTCCCATTGGGACTCTGTGCTGGCCTCTATTACACAGCTGCTATTCTGTTCCATCTAGTGATTTTTTTTTTTAATAGTGCTGTGTTAGAACAGTAAAACCAGAGCTACTCTGAGGGAGCAGGGGAACAGATGTAGACAGGGCAAAGCAACCAGCTCGGTGTGTGTGCACCCATGGGCATCAGAAGATGTAAAGTAAAGCCTTTGAGATGGGAGAGGAGCACAAAAGAAAGGAAACAGCACAAGCACCCAGAGAAGGAGTCATCTTTTGTCCTGAGTTGGTTCAGCCAAGAGGCTCATACCCTGACTGGAATTTCCAGGCATTACACAACGCCCTTACTCAATCTTCACTTCAAAGGGTTGCTCAGGCCCTACCAAAAGGAAAAATCACCAAAGGCTCAAGAATTGCTCCTCTTCATGAGGACCACAGGTCTACAAAAAATTTGTTCCAGCTGGCCTTTGCATAGGAAAAGTAACTGAGATAACAATTTTAGGGCAGCAGTGAATGACCTAGATGGAGAGTTACAGCAGACAAGTGGGAAATGCAAGCCAGAAAGAGGAAGGAACTAAAGGGGAAAAAAATGTACTATCTTGAGTTTTGAAGCTGAAAACAGTAAATTACAGATACCAACTAAATTTGAAGTCAGTTTCTAGCCAATTTGAAATTACAGTAAAAAGTGGTTACATTGTTGAATATTTTTGTGAAGCAATAATTGGAACAAAACCATTTCTCACCTTTAATCCCAAATGTGATTACATACTCTGAATTGCAACTAGATTTTGAAAAGCATGGAGAATATTCAGGGCCTGCTCATAATTAGTAAATTGATTTTAATAGGGCCAAATCTGCAGTTCTTATAAAAAGGCATAAGGTCCACTGAAGATAAACATGCTGATCTAGTCACTCCAGCAGGGTCTGGAAGATGCTTCACCTTACATAAATACCAGTGGAATGCACTACAGTGCTGTAAAGCAAACAGATTTCTAACAATGCTGCAAAACATCTCAGACTGTCAATCAACAAACAGAAACTTCTACATGGTGAGTCAAGCAAACCTGGATTTAAGAGATTCAGACCTTTCCTGAAATCTTTTATCTTCTCATTTATTCCAATACCAAAACTATTCCAAGCTATACATAACAAATTACTAAAATATGCACAAGCATCTATGAACACATTTTGCCTTCTTAAGGATTCAGCAAGAAGCCGGGCACACCTGTCTGCACAAGAATTTGTCTCTTACTGTTTGTCCCTGATTAGCATTTTCTAAGAGCTGTTAAGTCCACTAACTAATGGCCTGTCAGCTGTGTCTCTGCCCTCTTTCCTCTCATCTACACTTTGGGGTCCATCAACACTAAGAAAATGACTAGCTGGTGACAATCATCATTGGCAACAGCTTTTCTAATTCCTACTCAAATGATGTTGAAAACTGTTTTCCGGCTTGTGTAGAAGAGACAAACACATTTCTGGTCCATTACAGATTGATGCAGTCATCCTTTCCAGTAATGGGCCTTAAAATTGATCGGTCCCAATTACATCAGGAGTAAACATCATTTTCAGCACCAGTTGGAAGTGGTCCAGGGGGACTCACTGTTGACAACCACTGTCAGCAGAAAGTTAGCCAGTGAAAGGTGATTTTTCTAATGCAGATACTGAACAGAGAGCCAGGAGAAGCTTGACTTTACCATGATCTGCATCAAAACAAACATTAACATTTGGGTATGTTACTGATGGTGTTTAAGCACATCCAGTTTAATGGAAGAGAATGTACTTTTTGTGTGTGTGTGTGGATTGTGACTGCACAATATCCTGAACATGAAAAACAACTTACTCCTAAGACAATATAGTCTTAAATATTCAAACTTAGATGGTGAGTGACACATATAAATTTTCATTACTGACATCATGTGGAGTGGAAAGTGTATACATATACATCTAAAGTTTGCCCAACTGTCAACTAACATTTTAAAAGAAGCACTGTTTTGTAGATAAGTATAAGAGAAAAGATACCGGATTACCAAACTCAGATCTGCAAACTGCCTTTTAAATGTCACTGGAGGAGTCTATTGCAGTTTTCCTATTTGTAAAATCAGAACACCACATCCTTATTTCATACCATGTAATGATGTGAGGAGAATCAGTCATTTTAACAAAGCAGAATGTTTAAACTGCTGTACAAATATTTAACATTGTTTTCCTATTCAAAATGCCCAGTAACGGACCAGGTCATGGAACAGACAAAACTGTGATGCATGGTTTTGAGTACTTTCATCAGATGCTATGTGCAACTTCCACACAGACACAATGTGGCAAGTGGTTTCTTTGCTTTAGAAATGTAGTTGTCATTTCATTGTTCAATTACGTCCTTCCATTCACAGATCCTCAGATACACATAAGGCAAAATGCTATTTTGTGACCTGATATTGTTTTAAGGCCATCTAGTTTTGGTCCCAAGTGTGGAAACTTCCAGATGAGTTAAATTACATAAGCTAAGCACAGACAAGTAGGCTGATGGTCCCTACTTCACTCGTCTGAAAATGACTTTGTGTGCCCAAGTCACATCATTAATATTCACTTCACAAAACACAAACACAATTTATAGAGAAAAGTACTCTGGTTTGGATAAACACGCTCTCCTTCAAGCATTATGTAGTATTTAAATTCTTTTAAAAGTATACTTCCTGTCATTAAAAAAGTCACTTTTGTTCATTTGAGAGCAATTTTCTTCAGTCTAAGTACAAAAAAGAGAAAAATTATTTTTTTATACATGATCACATTGCTCAGGAGATTTTACAGTATTTCCCTGTTAGGCAGTTTCTGCCCAAACATATAGAGCATGTTAACGATATTCAAAGTAGTGTGAAGGCCTACAGCACATGACAGTTTCAAAATGTCAGCACAAATGTATTGTAAGTTGAATACAGTTTTAATTTTTAAAGGAAATTGCACATTTCACAGAGTTGAGTATAAATGTCAGCCTTATTTTAAGGCTAAGTAAATAGTCTTAAACACATCCTAATCCTATTAGATGCAAACCCTCCATGTAAAGGTTGAATTGAGTTGGCAGAGCATTGCAGGTAAACATGCATTCTGCTCCCATAGGTAAACTCTACTGAATGGTGGATAAAAGAGCTTTGTCCTTCTAGCTCCCCAGTAGTTTCCCTTCTTTTTCCCAGCACTTTCAATGCTGTGGTTACACAGACAGCCTGAAATAGTTTGGAAAGACAAATCCTCCACATTTGGGATGCTCGCTGTTCCATGTTTTGACTCCAAGATGAAAACTCACAGGGTTCTTAATTAAACCTGTACTTACAAAACAAGAAATCCACAGCTATTCACCATGACGCCGAAATATTACCCACAGGAGCTGTGTAACTCTGCTGAGCAATAACTGGACTTACATAACTTGCTCCTTTATGGGTGATAGATATTTGCCCATTGCACTGCAGCTATTCATAAGCAACCAGAAAGAATCTGTTCTTAAACAGATTAAACTAACTGGTTAGAGTTTTATGTTGGATTTGGATGACTTATTTGATTTTTTGAAGTTTGCTCAGGTTGAAAATAATTTCCCTCACATTTTTTCATTATTTCTAACATGCTGTTGAAAGTTCTCATTTATCAAAACATCCTTCCCTCCTATGTTTTCCTTCATTTCCTTTTTTTTTTTCTTGCTTGTTTTAAGGGTGAAAGATGAAACAACTGAATTTCATTTATCCTCACATCTGTAACCGGCTCTCCTTAATTCCATTAGCAGGTGATATACAGATGTAGAAGGGGAATAGGTTTTGCACTAGCATACTAATCCTCAGACTATGATGAATTTGCTACAGAAACTCATCTCATATTCCTCCTAGTCCCACCACATTCTCTGAGAAAGATTCACATCTCTCTTTCCAGCATTATTTCCTTTCCTAGTAGTCCACCATTATTCCTACTGCTAGGTAAATAAAAAATCTCTTGCTTATGGGGAGAGACATTCATGTTCCCAGCTCCTAGGCTCTGTCAGTGTGACATCCTGATGCTTCCAACAGCAGAGATGGACAGTGTTTGACAGGAAAAGGGAATTCTGTAATCAAGGCAGGTTGCAAATTACTGCTGGGAATTCCATTGCAGGTATTTCCCAGCAGAAGAAAAAGTTATTCTTCAAACATAATGCTTCCCTGAAGTTTTCCAGCAGCCTTTTAATCAGCAGCCAGCTGTCAAGATTCTGCACACACAGACATACATCTAACGTTGACATTTAGTTTTCAGCCTACATAACCTAAGAGTGTTTGTTACACTGTTAGTAGGGGAAGATGGGGTAAATTAAAGATAATTCAAAATGAACAGCCAAGCTTCATTTTCTACATTGTCAGCAGCAAACAAATATCCCATTTATCTAAGAAAAAAGAGTTTTAAAATGACATGCCTACCTCAGTGGATTTGGTTACTTAAACAAGAATGGAAATGCAACATAACTTTAAAGGTATTTACACATCAGCTATTCTTAAACGCTTTGTGTACCCCTCAAAATGGCATCACTATTTTAACCTATCTTCTCCTAAAATTTGCTTTACTCACAAGTAAGCTTTTATAAAACCTAAAACTAACATAAATTTTTCTTCAAAGTTGTGTCTGTATCACTCAAGACTTTAATCTGGGCAGCATTTCTGCCCCAAGCAATCATGCATTGAGCTAGTATAAGCTAGCTCATAATAACCATGAAATCAAACCTGACTTGATTCTAATAAAAAACATAAATACTATTATTAGGCTTTTATATTGTGAAAACCTTCAGAACTTCAAGAAGATAGCAAGCAGCTGAAAAAAAAAAAAAAGGGCAACCAACTTTCAAAATATTGCTAAATACTCCTAATTATTTGTAAGTTATCTAAATAAAACTACATGAACAAATACTTTTGTCAAATGGTATAAACTAGTGCAGGCATCAAAATGAATTCTATGGCTGCAATTCTGTAAAATAAAACATATATTATTCTATTAAATTCTTTGAAAAACTCACTTGATATGTATTCATGAGATAGGAACAAACTCATTTATGTGCATAAAAGTGTGCAAGAGCAGGGCAGAAACAGCTCGCTTGTCTCCTCTATGCAGCACCCCTGAAGAACTATCTAAGTATTGACAGAGTAAGACACTGAAACAACACTGGTATTCATTTAAACAAAGAACTTTATAAACTTTCAAAGTACAAGCAGCTACAAGTAAATTCAGAAAATCCGTGCCTGTAATTTTATTTCAAAGTGATAGCACTTAATAACAGTTACTACTGATAAACAGTAACTACCATTTTGCACTGCAGTTCAGAATAAAAGTCACATACCGTTACTCACGGCATATTTTATACACACATCATGTCCTAAATTACTTCAGAGCAAATAATTTATAAAAAATACCAGATAAGGAAATATGGAAATATTCCATGCTCAATTCATTTCAGTAAGTTATAACAGACATATCTACCCAAAACAAGCACACTCATTTCAGATGGGGGAATACTTACATCACTCTGGTGTTTACTGACTTCCATGGCATGTTTAACATCTGGAGGTTCCCTCATACGTGCATAGTCTGAAAATCCTTTCTCAGCATCATGCTTTTGTTTATAGAGAACCTGGAAAGAGCAACATCATACTTTTGTGACCTGAGAGGAGCAGGTATAATAACATGAGCAGTGGCGTAGTGTGCCTGTATTCAGGAAGAAACTTAATAAATAATTAAGCTCCTTAATGGAACCAGAACACTGAAATGAGTGCAGCTTCCACCCAAAACAGAGACATATGAGGCATAGTCAGCAGAGAGATTTCTCTGCATCTGTTACTGCAACAGATGCATGAGTAGACAGGGGAAAGAAAAAGTAATATACAAAACCAGAAGATTAAGCTTAACAAGGTGAGAAGACAGCCCAGGGAAAAGCATAAGCAAAAGCTGCCTTTTTTTTTTTTTTTAAACACACTTAAATATATCAGCTATACAATTATTCTCCATTTTCAGAAACAAAAAAAACATTTTATGCATTTGTCATAAACAGTTTTACATTATATACTCATAGCCCAAAGTTATATTTCTTCCACTGTTAGGAAACTACCAGCACAATATACATTTTCACTTGCCCCCAGGTTCACAAAGAAAAATAATATTTACGTTCAATTGTCATCATGGTAAAGGAAAATGGAATTGAATTGTGAATTTATAAACACCTTTACTTTTATAATAGAAATGGAGCTCAATGTTGGGCATTCATCCAGCTTTCAATGTACTGTGTTACTCTTACATACACACATTCACATACTACAACTGCCTGAAAAGCTGATCTTACACTTATCCTTGTCAGAAGCTTTTAGGCTTATATTAAGGAAAATTCACCAGGTTTTGATGCCTAAAAAGTAGCAAGCATCAAGCAAATTCATTTTCTAACAGCTCTCATAGCAAGCATTAAAATAATCCCCAAGAAAACAGCAAGTACTAAATAAGATTGAAAGCTGATTAGGAGGAGAAGGATTGAAACTAAAACCCATGATAGCAATAAAAGAATACTGTGAAAGTTTTGAGACAGAAACTCTCAACTACAGAGATTTAGACTCTTTCAGGATAGGATACTAGAACTGTGAGAAAATGCTGTATCTGTTTTCGTTTAAAGCAAGATCTCATCTGAGTTACAGAGTAGTGTGCCCAAAGCAGTATGTCAGTATCTGCCCTGACTATCTCAGATTACAAAATGATATACAGGCTGAGAGATTAAGACGAAAAGGGGGGAGGGGTATTTTTGCACTGCTACTATGTGAACAAAAGTATCAAATCAGGAACCTTACAATGTGCCACCTCCTTATCCAGTGTAACACAATCAGCCCTCTGCAGAAACAAACACAATTGAAATTGAAACAAAAAAAGTCCATAACTTGCCTACACTGGTTACATCTTGCAAATGGAAAAGCACATAATCTTCAACAGGACAAATGATTCCTCACAAAAGTGTAATTACTATACAAACATATGCCACAAAAACTCTTTTGCTAATTCTCCCTTCTTACACTGTCACTTTTAAGATGTTCCCCACTTAATGCCATTATGAACAGAAGTCCCATACAGTTACTTCCACAATCTACTAATTTACAGATTTTTTTAATTGTCATTTTGCTGGTTCAACATCTCTATTTGTCCCTTGGTGAATGGGCTACGTAACCAAGATACGAAAACACAAATAACACATCAACTCTCAGCATGAGAAATTTAACAGAAATTACAGTTAAGTATCCACTGTCTTGGGAAAAGATGACCATTTCTTTAGCTTAATGTAGCAGTATTTCACTTGCTTTGGCATCGGTTCTTCCTATTTTTTCCCATTCTTTTCATTAACTCGCTGAAGTAGTCTTGATGCAATCCCAGGCTAGGAGGGGTTCAATGGCTGTCTACTTTAGTTTGGGACAGTTTAGTGCAGAACTATTCCCAGATTTGTAAATCGCTTCCAGGTAAGCATGAAAAAATATTTATTATTATTTCACCAATATTCTTAGAACCATTATTTTAAGGTCAGCATGCATACATTTATTTTTCAACTCATGCTGATTTTCAAGTTTTAGCGAAACTGAATTTCCTTTATCAAATCTACATAAGAAACTTCTCTGCACAGAGATCAAGCATTATAGGTCACTGACATAACCTCTACCCCATAGTGGTGCCATTTATTAACTTGAGAAATACAAGGCAATTATTTAAGTAGGTATGACTTCAGATTGAACTAATTTGTAAGTACTCATTTTTTATTTTTCTCCTCTCTTGTACACCAGTGTGTCAATAGGAAGCTGCATTAAGGAAGGTTTTGTGCTCTTTTAACCTAGCTCTGACTGACCTGCTGTTTTGGCATATTTTGAACACTATTACACATTTATTTACATTATTATATATTTATTTTTATATTTCCCTTTATGGTCAGTAAGATGTGCTCTGAACTTAAAATCCACAAAGTAGGATTTTGTAGGAGGAAATGTTCAAGAACACCGAAAATGTCACTTTAATCTCTGTATAGAGAATTGGATTATCCAATGTATTAGTGTAAAACAGAACTATAGAAGTCCAGAATACCTGCCTCCATAAAACAGAGGAAATCTTGAACTTGGCATTTCATACCATTAGAAAAAACCCTGAATAATTACATAAAACAGTTTGATAATGTGCAATATGATTGGAAACAATGCAGTAAACAATATTTTTATTGTAGTAAAAAAAAAAACCTCTGAAACTTTCTCTGGAAATTGAAAAAATTGCTTAAGATTCTCTTGGCTCATTGCCTTTATAAAGAAACAGGAAATACTGTTCAACATTGACATATAGTTACTCTTTGAGATATTGCCCTGTGCAAAGTAGAAAATTAAACTGCCTTCAGTTTGCTTTAGATTATCCCCTTTAGATAAGAGGAAAAACAATGCAATTGCTTCTCATGGCAGAAATAAAGTGATGAAAAAAGTGATGAAATGCTTTTTTTTTCAACATTGTTTCCCCCCCAAGCAATTTTAAATACCTTTATCATTGTTTGTGACACCTTATTAAAAAAAATATTATTTTACTTAAGGAAGTATTCTGTATACTGATCTTCAGACAAAAAAACAAGATTTGGCACAGAGCTAGCAATGATCAGAAATTTTCCTTCAGAAATATTTTCCACAGGAAAATTGCAATTTTTCCAAAAAGTTTCCATTTACTTTCAGAAAAATCAACATGAAAGCTTCCTGCCTAGACTGCTCTCATCAAATTTATTTTCTCATTGCAGAGAAGAGGAAAATTGGTGAGAGCTTTGTAGGCTGGTAAGCAGAGTGAAGTTATTCAGTGATGACAGGGACTTCTCTTTCTAGCTTACCCCAGGGACAACTATGACAAAAGTGAGAGAGGGAGGCAAATCTGGTTTCTCACTCTCAAGAAAGCCATTTAGAAGGCAACAGTCAAATTTTCTGTGAAGAGGAAAAAAATTAAACTGATAAAAGCCACCCAAGTATGTGGGGCTGTGAAACTTCTTTTTCATTTTCCTAAAATATTTTTTCCCATAGAGTGTTAGGGTTTTTTTTTTGGTCACAGTTTTGGATAGATGTCCTTCTCCATGGGTATTTATTTCCTTCTTCATGCCAACTCTACATAAAACACGAAAGAGCAAACATGGGTTTAATGCAAAAGCCAGCAGGCAGTCTTGTTCCAGGCTTTCCTGAGTATCTTGAAGACAGAACTGAGTATGATTCAATACAGTCAATATGGGGGAAAAGTTCCACAGAAGAGAACCACATGTGTCAGGGTGCTGCACTCTCCACTACAGCAAGATCCTTATGTCAGTACTGACACTGCATGGCAGGACCCCTGAAGAAGGAGATCCTGGCTCAGCTGAAGTCACTGACAATTGCCACATGAGTTAAAGAATGCGAACACGGTAAATGGTGCTATGGCAGCCTGTTGGCTCTGGAGAGGACAGTGGAGGGCAGCTGTCAGGGTATAACTCCTGGAGAAAAACAGAAAATTTCCCCTAATGGTCTCCAAGTTCCTACATCATGTGTGTGGTTTGAAATGGTGTTATCAAATTACTGAACTTGGCTAGATATAGGTAGGCTGAAGGCAGGGCTGCTGGGCAGCAGCAGCACAGCAGCACCATTTCAGGAGCAAACTTCGAATCAAGGGAGAGCCCATTTGCAGAGGACACACCTGTGCAAGGAGATCCTCTGGCAGAGGCACGCCAGCCTGTGCCAGCAGGCAGCACCGGGGGAAGTCAGGGGCTCTCTCTCTTCCACACCATGATCCTCTAGTCACAAAGCACCTGCTTGGCAGAGGAGGCTGCGGATGCTGCCAAGAACAGGGCACCAC
Source organism: Pachycephala philippinensis (assembly GCA_013397055.1). Classification (NCBI taxonomy): domain Eukaryota; kingdom Metazoa; phylum Chordata; class Aves; order Passeriformes; genus Pachycephala; species Pachycephala philippinensis. The sequence goes on from VWZT01012040.1 coordinate 247,141, forward strand.
AGAGCAAGAGTCCTGCTTGATCTGCCCACAAAAGCGTTCCAGCCCAGCATTGCATCCAAGCAGCATGGAAAGGGAGTCAAAGGTGTAAGTTTGTACTAATGTGGGTAGGCAGAAGGACACATACTCGTATTTTCCACCTCTCAGGAAATCAGGACCTATTTTAAAATCTGCTCACTGTAACTGAGAAACAGACTGCAGTTCTCTGTTTGCAGCAGCCTTTTTGGAGCAGAGCTGGCACAGTGGCCAGCTAGTGCTGTTCTCTGTCCTTCCTATGGAATATCTGTAGTCTCCTCCTGAAGTAATGACCTGTAAATTCACAATCCCAGCTAGACAGATGCAGCAGAAACCCCTTCTGCCATATCCTGACCCAGCTGAAATCTGAAATCCTTGTATTAGCTACTTAGGTACCGCAGTGATAGGCACAATATGGATTAGATTTGAATACTGTGGAGAAGATTTTCACTAGAAAATCCCCTGAGATCTCTCTCAAAGTAGCATTAAATTCAGGTCCACTGCAACAGTAACCACAAGTTGGAAAAATATGTCAGCGTATCTTTAAGTTTTATGGTATATTATGATTTATAATGCATCTACTCCTAAGGGGATGGTATGAATTTTATGGGAAAAATTTCTGCTTAAATATAACTCATCCTATATGTGTATTTTTTCTCTACAACTGTTGGATGATTGAAGAAAAACATCAGAAACTACCAAATAAAAATGTCAGTCTATTTCTTATAAGGGTTTTTCTGATGAACCAATGGTTTCATTTTCAGTCTCAGTTCTTTATCTTTTCTGCCACATCACCAATGTTAATTAACCTCATTTGTGTAAACTAATGTAGAATGTAATAATTTGGAATTAATTTGAGAGTAAATCTGTGGCAAAATAGTTAACTAACGTTTTATAAATCAAGCTAATGCCTTTAAAATGTTATACAAGTTTAATTCCCAATTTATTTTTACTGTAATTCCTCTAATCACTCACTTTACAATGAAATGTCACATTAATGTCATTTCAGCTACTGTGCTGCTTTGAGTGTATATATGTCCCTTTTCAAACTCTGGAAACTAAAATATATGTGATTATATTTGCTTAATATAGCCTTGATTAGCACAATGTTTTATATCAAAACATTCCTCCATAAGCTGTCCTGAGATTTTAGTCCTTTCTTTTGTTATGAATATTTTCCTTTGTCTGAAAAAGTATCACTACATTACAAGAATGCATATTGAGATACAATCAATATTATGGATTTAGGAGCGTGTTCACTTCACACACTGGCTATATTAAACTGTATGTAGTTGATATCTTTAACAGAGGAGAAAAGCAAAAACAAGAAAACCATGGAAATGTTTGGTGGACAGAAAGCCATGACCACCTATCAGATGTAATTCTCATGAGTAACAGTGAAAATCTGTAAGCTCATTCATATTACACATACTTAACATTCACAATTCCACTGAGTTCAGTGGAAGTGAAGGGTCACCTGCCTACTCTTAGGGTATTATATTTTTGAGTCCCTGAAGGCAACTGAACTGGAATTTACTATTTTACCAGTTGTTTACAAGTTTTACACTATGCTTAATATACTTGATTTCGTATTTTAATTCCACAAAATTTGTTGTAAGTAGTAGCATGTAGACCATCAGAAATACATTTACTGCTATTACTAAGTGCCTTTAAATGTCATTAAAGCAGGTTTTTTTTTTCTTTTCCCTTCAGCATCAAACATTTCATATAGCTAATACAACACTCAAATGGAAATAGTTATATAAGATTCATCCATTCTATAAGGACCATGTGTCAGTAAATTCAATAATCCTTATTGCATTTATGGATTTCATTGGATTGATGAATGCACTACCAGCTTTTAAATGTATATTTAATAAACATAAGAAGTAAATTTTCAACATTTTAAAAATGAGTAGTTTTTGAAGTTAAGAAGTTATGGTGATAAATTCTGGATGATAAGCTCACCCAAACAAATCAAGCAGGCAATCAAATGTCCGCTCAAATATTTTGTTCAAAGTGTACGTATTCTGACACAAAATTAATCTAAAAATCATTTTCACAATTCTAAAGTTGTACCTTGCTCTGAAGGTGCATTAATTCTTTTGCAAATACACTGTCGATTGTGGCTGGCATCTGCTGATAAAGAGAGTTGGAAAGGTCTTTCTTAGCAGCTCCTTTATATTTCACCTAGAGGGCAGAAAAAGGTGACACACAATGCAAAAATGAAGATACAGTAAACATACTACTTACTTTTTCTAGCAGGTAAAATGGCATAGACCAGAACTGGAAAAATTTAATGCTGAAATTCACTTTCAAGCAAAAACATCTTTAAATAATACTTACGTGGATGTGTCTAACACACAAAGCAATGCAAAATATCTCCTAATTAAATTCAATAATTTTGGTGGAAGTATAAAATAAAGTAAGAAAGGCAGTTTTTTCTATTCTTTTTCAGATCATTTGCAAATCCAAAAATTATTTTTTTCTTTCTCTTTTCCTGAGTCCTGCGTGATGGGAGCAAATGAGAGGCCAACCATAAATATTTTACCAATTAATAATAGCAGCAATTAAATGTATCAAAAATGAATAGGAACATTGAAGTTAGCATGTCTGCCATCATTTCTGTTTCATCTTTTCATATTAAAATCTCATTTTTAAATTACTTTTATCTTGTGTTTCCTCTGGTGTTCAGCAGCTCCTCACAAAGGGGTTGCACAAGAAAGACCAGAATAATAGTTCAAAATCTGTGAGGCTTTTGCTTCAAATCTAAGTTTTTCAAATTCATAAAACAATAATGGCAAGCACTGCTGTGAAAGTAATCATAAATACCAAAAGTATTTTAAATTATACTGTCTAATTTCATTTGTTTACTGTGAAATATACAGTTCTTCATTAGAGGCTAATTCCCCATATGTATTATATGTATATATCTATCAATAACTTGCTGTAACATTTGTTGCTGTTCCCCAAAACAGAGGGCTCTTTTGCACGGCAATGGACATGCTGTTAAGAATGTCAGTGTCCAAGATTTGCAAATACAGGTTATGGGACACTAGAGGTCAGTAATTTACAAGATAAACCATCCATCACATCATTGGCTTCAGGTAATGTTGCAATAAACGGGCAGAGTGCTTAAGCGTGTAGTAATATCAAACCTACAGGGTTTAAAATTTCACAATATTTTTGTGTCTCTAAATCTTTGATTAATAATTAGCAGCAGATTCTCTGGAATCAGAGAGATGGATTAGATAAATACTCTCCATATACTGTATTTTTGTAGACTACAATAATCTGTCTCTTATGAGGTACAAGTACACCAGATTTACTCCCCTTGGGACATGCCACTCTTTCTCGGAAAACAGGAAGATAAATATAAGAAAAGTATTCATTAGATGCATTTATATTGAAAGCCACACAGGGAATTGTTGTATATCAGAAGGAGAATTTAGAACGTATATAAATTACATAACCTCACACAGCGATATTGGGACATTCTTTATCATAATCATAAAGATGGCACAAAAAATGAGACACGAAAAATTTAATTTTTTGAAGGGCCGCAGTGACAGAAAAAATCACTCAGAACCAGTGATTCCTAAACAAAGCCACTCTCAGGTGAAAATCCTGCTGTTCTTCGCTGTGGAAAATAATCAGAGATGCAATCCTACAGTCCCTTGTAGCTGCGACATGATGAGCTCGCAGTGAATGTGGCTCTGACATTTTGGAAGCCGTTCCTCTTTGCCACCACAGTTGTGTGTGTGTGTGCACATGTTCCAGGTATGCAGATATATACATAGATATATAGATATATAGATATATAGATATATAGATATATATATGTGCAAGTGCTCAGGCAACCCACAGATGGCATTGACTTGATGTCTGCCTCAGGCCCCTTGCTGAAGGAGGACAGGGACGATAACATGGAAACAGTTTCCTTGGCTCCTTCTGTTTGATATCAGGCTGTGAAATCTCCACAGCAGGGAAATTTTGCACACGTGTAATTTGCAAACCTCATGACTGCAGAAAGTAACATTCCTTTCCTATTCCTCAGTTTATCCACATATAAAATGGGATAGGTAAGACTGGCTCAGAACCATTAATAAAGTATTTTCAAATCCCAAAATAAAAGTGTCGTGTAATTCCCATTTATTATTATTATTCACATATACAGTATACACTAATTACAGCCTTTTAAGTCACTTCAGCTTTAAACAGAATTGTTATTTCAAATAAGCCATCCCTTCCCTGCTAAAAATCACAGTATTCAGCTGAAAGAGTTTTTAGGAAGGATAAGAAGCCAAGAAAATTCTTCAGTCTTTTAGATCTTACCTCAGAAATAAAAGCACCAAGGCTTTTCACATGTTTTAGCTGCGGGGTGTCAGGTACAAATATGCACTTGCCTTTAGATTTTTTAAACTCTTCTTTATAGTGTATCTACAAAGAGGAGAAAAAGAAGTTTAATTGTTCTTAAAAACACACACACGGAAAAGTAAACATTGGTTATTTGTATTTATATTTTTAAAGTTATTTCTATTTTATTTTATTCATGGATACTATGCTGAGTGGCTTGCAAATACCTCCGGCTGGATCAAATTAAAGCATAAAGGGAAGCTACCAGTTCTCACGCACATTACCAGGGCTATGTAAAAGTCACAGAACTCTTTAATAATATAGATGAAAAAGACAGGATTTTTTTCTCTACATCTAGAGCACATTTTCACTACTGTTGTAGATGTTTTAGTATCTCTAAAGAAAGAAGAATCGAATAATTGATCTCCTTGATCCTTGTTCTCAAAGATAAAAATTGTTTAACTTCTAACACAGACCTAGCAAGCACGGAAGCCATATAACATCATCAAATGCCCCTTTATGAATCCAAGAGTTACATGAATAAATTCAGGAGGCCACTGCCCAACCATTGCCTACAAAGCACCCAACAGTCATGACATTCAAGTAATAACAGAATTTCTTTAACACCAAACAAATTTGAAATTGAGGCATTTTTTAAAATGTGTATGCACAAAGGAAACCATTTTGGAAAAAAAAACACCACCAAAACACTATGACATATTTAGGGGAAAAAAAAAAAAAAGAGTAACACAGATTTATTTTTTTTTAAACAACAAACCTTTTTCTTACAATGGGGCAAACAGTATGGGCAGGTATAATAATCACATGAGTGTTGCTGAAGTCAGAGTTGTTTGTATTAGTGAAACTGCAAGAAGGATAAAATCTATGGAGATAGTTAATGTGTAGGAACATTCATTATATAACAACTGAATGAAGAAAGATGGTGAATTATGATGAGATGGACTAAATATGTTTTAAAGACAGACACTTTACATGGATAGCCTTAGATGTTTTCAGTGACATTTCTTTCTTTGTACAGAGAATTGTTTAGATCAATGCAAATTGAATTATTTAGTACTAAGCTTTCATGGTTATTATCTGCTACCATTTCTCTAACCTCATTTTCACATTCTGCATAACAGCAGCTTGAATTTAGGCACTCTAGACTTGCTGACAAGCACTGACAGAAGCAATATGATCTGCATCTGAGCATTACAGAAATATGCAGCCTTAATATCCTCTTTCTCTGAATCCTTAATGGATATCACAAGCTCTAGTCTACACTCCTCTACAGGGACTTGGAAAACTTATGAGAAGGATGGCAGCTTACACAGAATCAGCTCCTGTGCTTTCTAAGGCAAACTTTGTGTCCACTGAAAAATGGATTAGATAATGCCAAATTCATCTCAAACTCATGACTACTTAATCCTCACACAGGAACAATTTTGGTTGATATTGAGCTCACTCACATTTGGACTACTGAAAGGAGTTTGTCACTTCCGAGTCACATCATCTGCTTTTTTGGATTACAGTCTATTCTAAAAAAAACCTTTTGGTAAACAATGGGTGTAACATTACTGTCATGACTTTCCTCAGGGACTCACAAAGCCAATGGTTCATGTAACCTGTGTGTGACACCATACCTCCAGGCACTCACAGAGCAACACACAAAGAAGGGCAATTTTATGATAAACATGAGCAGGCAGTAGCTGTTCAACCTGCACACGTGCATGGGAAGTTTACAGAGCTGACTGTCTACTGGGTGGGTTTGATGGCATTCCCAGTAGAAACTCCTGTAAAGCTGTGACTCTGGCAGAGGAGACAGAGGCTTGCTGCTCATAACTTAGATAAATCACCCATAGACATCTGAAAGCTGACTGTAATTATATCCATTTTCATTACAGAGCAATAATTGCATTCAAAAATCAAGCATGAAAGCTTCCTAAGGTATCTCTTAATTGGGGGGAATGACAGAACATGACTAGAAGAAACAAAACTGTTCTGCTGTAGAAGTCATGCTTTCAAAAGAATTGAAAGCAGTAAATGACTAATGCCACCTCCTTAATCCTTTCTTATTCACACTTGTTATAGTAACCCATAAAAGCCACAAAATGCACACAGACTCAAACAGGCAATTTAGAGAGAACATACAACAAAATGTTTGGTCAAACTCTGATCCAAAGAACTCCATTCTGCTATGGTATTCTCCACATTGCTTGGAATCAGAAAAATGGAAGATGAAAGGGGACAAGTATAATGAACACATGACACCTGCAGTTACAAAACACATTTAGTGCAAATGATGCAAGCAAGATGTTGAAGAGGTTGACTATGATTGAACATAACCAATGGCTGGAATGAATAGGCAGAGAAGCTAATATTCCTCTTCAAAGTCTGTAGTTAAAAATTCAAATGTCTACAATACTGAATAGGAAATTTTGCCTGCAAGTGGCTTACCCCCCCGCCACAAAATACACTGTTTAGGTTGAGCAGATCTGGTAAGCCTTGTGAAAAAAACAAATAAGAAAAATTTGCAAATGATGGCCTGGAGCCACTGATCTTTCAATATACTTCTGAAGTTCAATAGCTCACTAAAGGCCCAATTTTTCATAGTTCTCTCCAGATCCTTTTCTTCTCCCTAACTCATCATAAAAACTAACTCTGACCGCAGCACAACTATCCAGTAAAGTGGATTAAAATTCCTAGACAACCACCAAAACAGTAAGGTTCAAGCTGCATTTTTTCCTTAATGGATATTATATGGAAAGATCAACTTTATAAAACAAGGGCATCCAACCTTTAAGCCGAAGCTTCCTGGTTCACCAAGAAAATTCATCTCACCCATGGCCTGTTCCATCAGCCTTATTCAGGGGGAAGCACAGAAGGGAGACTGCGGGCTAAAGGGAAGCTTAATCCAAGCAGCCACCATTCCTTTTATTCAGGGACACATGCTCATCTAACTTCAGTATGAATATACTCAAGAAACTATTCCTAATAATCTTAACATCAATGGTGTAACCACGTCAACAGTCATTATGCCAAGATCCATTGCAGAACTGTCATATCTAAAATATCCATTTGTGTTTAGAAAAATAACAAAAAGGTCTGAACCTGCTTATCTAGCTTTTATGCCAGAACAAAAGGGAATCCTTTCCACTAAGGATTCACTTTGCAACCCTACATTTCTTAATTTATAATCCCTCATAAGACTAAGGACTGTGTCAGACCACAGATCCATCTAATACAGAATCCTTTCTCTGTGGCCATAGGAACCCAGAGAAAAGCACGAGAAAATGGCAGGCATACAGTATTCCTGCTCCTTAGTAATTTAGTAATCTCCAGCAATTTCAGCCTCAAGGTCCTCTTGAGTTAGAGGCTGTGACTAGTAACGGTGAGTCCAGGGGAGCAGGTGCACCCAGAATCAGGTGGTCAGACCATGTTGGTTTGGCACACAGTGTTCACTCTTGACTCTAGGTCTTTTTGGCCTTTCTTTTAGAACAGAGACATCCTAAAGCAAAGTTGGACTCTGTGCAAGGACAGGTAAATAGCAAGTAGTTCTGGTTTTTGCTTTAGAGGAAGAGAAGTGCTGGTACTACTCACTACCAAAATTCGGTAGAATCTTCAGAAGGCAGAGCGACTGGCATTCTACCAAAAAGGATAATGACAGTTTGGTCAATTACCTTCTATAATTGTTCTCCTCTCTACTTATAACAGTATTGACAACATCACACCACATAATCAAAACAAAGAAGAGATGAAAATACACCACAAGCAAATGGACGAGCTCAATTTCAATGTGGAAGAGAAAACTCCTGGAGAGGAAGGCAATTCATATAAATCAAACACACGTGACAGTTTCGAAAACATCTGTGGAATAAAATTGCATAATAGAGGGAGATTAAACGGAATGACTGTTGAGAGAAACAATCTAGGGGCTATCACAGCCACAGAACAAACATCTGCCAACCTCAAATGAAAGCAGGGATTTTCTCAAGAACAAGAGCACATAAACACTTCACAACTTCCCCTACGTCCAGCTCAAGGCTGGCAATTACAGATGCACCAAGGGCTGTCAATGTAACACTTTTTCAAAACCATACTGCCAAATTAAAGTCAGCCTGTAAAGAATGCAGGGCAAGCGTAATACAACCCCAGTATCTCAGGCATGTGCACTCCTGGCTCTGCATTCTGATGGAGGAGTTGTGCTGACAGCTCCACCATCAGAAAAGGACAATCACCCAGTCTCGTGGTCAGCAAGGACACAGGCTGCTCCCCCAAGGTCATCTGAGGGCCAAACTGCAAGCGCCGTAAAACCACTGTACACACAAAATGTACAGATGTACACCAATCATAAATCCACACAGACAATAGTATGTGCAAACGTTCATGCTAAAAAGCACAAGGAATACATAAAAAGTTCTGAATGTCAACCAGTCAAAAATTGAAGGTAAGAATGCAAACTCCTTGCAATTTATTGGCCTCCACAATGAAATGTGCAGGGTGAGGAATTTATACCCAGGCACAAAGGACTTCACTGGTCATAAGAAATTCCATTATAGCAAAAATTCTGGGAAACAAAATTCATATTCTATGCATATTCCATTCAAACCAATGAAGAAAAACCTAGTGATTTCATCAGAGGCTGAATAAGGCCCCAAAGCTGGATGTTATTTTTAAACACAGAGTCTTTTTTTTGAAATTAGATTGGTCTGGACCATTATATACTGTTCTTGCTTTGAAAGCATTAATAACACTTTGCCATTATGCCTGACATATCTCAAAGAAAATCTAACACACTCACAGGCTAAACACATCACAAGTTTTCAGCAAAAGCCCACATCCCTGACCCATTATAAGCTGCAGAAGCCTGGCTGGACTTATTCACCTTAGCTCTCAAGGCCCTGCAGAAAATCCAAGAATATAGCCACTCCATTTATCCATTAATTAACAGCCACAGCCAACATTGCTCCTAATGGGTACACAGCAGAGTAATAATTCCTTTTCGATTAAAGAAAGATTTCTTCAGCATTTTTTAAGAAGTTTTTGCCTTTAAGAACAGTGACCATGTTTAGAAAGAAGCCGCATGGATGCAATAAATGTATTTTGGGCCATGTAAGTGCTTCAGGTCCATTTTCATTTTGGCCTTTACATGAGTTGACAGGTACTTAATGCACCATATGCCCTTTTTTCCCAAAGAAAGCATGTATGTATCTATCAGTAAAAATATTATTAATCTCTACTACTTCCTAAAGTAGCTTGAGTTTACGAGGGAGCCATCTTGGTAGCTCCTCTTAAGGATCTCTCCAATTTTCAGCACTCTTTCTGTGAAAATTGAAGTAGACAGTGTATGGATAAAGAGCAAACTTTGACCTTGTCAAGTCACACTTTCAAGCCAGCACTGTAACACTTTAGACATCCCAGATACTGTTCTTCTGAGTTAACTATTCTTTTCTGATACACAACCCTAAAAATTTGTACTTAAAATGTAGATTCTGTGTGTTCTATTTCCATTAAATCAACAATCTGAAACTAAATATCGGATTACAACATAACATGAGCCAGACACCACTTTTCGGTTTCTTCAGAACATTTGTTGAACAAGTCACTCTCTCCTCAGAAAGGTCTCCTCTCCTGCCAGCCAGCTTTCTCACAGGAGAAATATCACTCTTTACACCCATGCACACGAAGGGACAAAGTTACTTTTCAGACACACTGTCCCAGAGGGAAACAAAAATAAACTTCCATCAAGGTAAATCTGATGCTGTTACGTTGAAGCAATCAGATCTACTCCAATTTAAAATGTCTTGGACCCGATCTATGATGTTGATATAATGTTTATATAACTGATCCACAGTTTTAAAAATGTACAGTAACTAAATCAAGAATTAATTAGCTAAATAATTTTTAAAGATATTCTAGCATTTCAGTGGATTTGTCCTACAAGCATGTCAATAACAATATGCTGAGCAGTTTCAGGCGTCTATCAGCACAGAACAAAAGATAACACTCAAAATTCATCTTCTATTTTTAACCTTCCTTCTTACAGCTATGTATACCAGAACCCAGTTTTGTTCAAACCAATTAAACTGCACAGGATTAGGCTACAACCAGAAAAAATACTGCATTTTCCTGATGAAAGCAGCCAAGGTGTTCTCATGGCAGACACCCTCTGCATGAGATACATATTTTGGAACACTCTCCTTTCTAGGGCCTATGCTTCATACCATCCAAGTGCTCTGACAAGCTCATTCTTCTGTGGCTGATCATTTACAGTACCAGAGTAATTTGTGCTTTTCTATTATTTTGTGCGCTCTTCTTATTTGAGCCTTGGATGGGCACATGCTACACTGTACATATTTGAGAAAATATGTATCATAAACCCATTTGAAAAAATAAATGCAAATATGAGAATGCGAATAGTCACCATCACTTACATCACTTATTAATTCACTGCATTTTCGGGCCAGTTCCATATTTCTGTCCTCAATAACAGGCTTGAGGAAGATCTGAAAGAGAAAGGTAATCATTCCAGGTTTATTGTCCTAAAGAGTAAAAATAGAAGGAAATAAGTACTTTTCAAAACAACTGGTCTTCAACTCACCTCCTCTTCTTCTTCCCCATCCTCATTTTCATCCTCCCTGAGATCCTGAATGACAGACACTCTCATTTTAATACTTTGCGGGAAACAATGAAAACTCTTAAAAGGTTCAGTGCTGCAGGAAACAGCTCAGACCCCTCAGCATTCCTGGAATCAATGTTCCATTTGTGTCCTCCACTGCACTTAACCCTACCACAGCTCCTTCCTTATTTAGGCAGCACTTGACAGTCTTTATCTGAACAATTCAGAGTGAGTGAACTGAAAGGCATTGCAGATGGCCTTGCTGGCTATCATTCACAGCAGAGCTAATGCTTTCTTACTGATAAAATATAATTAAATGACCTATCCCCAGCAACTGTTTTTAAAATTACTATGAGCACAATTAAAATACTGTGATGTAGTTAACTTACAACATAAGTAATTTAGTAAAATTGTCAGGATTAAAAGGGGAACATTGAGTCTAAGTTTATGGGAAAACTGCCCAATTCTAAGATTCAAGGCATCAGTGACTCCAAAATCACTTACCACAAAACTTTATTTTACTGGCCCAATAATAATGCGTCTTGTTTTAAAAAACACACTACTCTCATTTTCCAGTAGATGTAACTGCTAGTACATTCTTTCAGAATTACTTCTTTTCCACAAAGGTTATAGAATTCCTTAACTGCTTTCCATATCATGTCAGCTGCAGGTTAAACCTGTGCATACATACAGACAAGTCTCTTATTATAAGTATACATGCCTATGTACTCACACAAACATATATGTTCCTTCACTGCTACAAACTGTCATGGTCTGTAGTCCAAAAACCAACCTTTTTCAGTATGAAGCCACTGACTCCAGCTGCAATGAAACTGAAAGTTATCCTTGTCAATGGATGCAGTGTCAGTCTTTACTTCTGTAAAACAAGCAAGAAAGTATTACAAGACCAATTGGAGAAACTAGCATTTTAACATCATTTTTCTTTCTAAACCATAGCTTCTATGTTTCTCATTTTGTAGAGGTTGTGATTTTGAACTTCATCTAGAAAAGTCATTCACCACTACACAGCTTTGCAATCAGACAAAGATATCAGGAATACGTGTTCTTAAAAAAATTCTTTAAAGAATTTTAAGTACATGTGCCCAAACACAATGTCCTTAGAGCTTATTCAAAACACAGATTCCCTTAGAAAAAGAAACATTTCAAAGATGAGAAAAAATACAGCATTTGATTTAGCTAAGACCTAAAAATTGGAAAAACTAAGTACTAATAAAAAAGTCAGGAACTGCTTTCAGCCTAAACCAAGAGACAGAATTCTTTATACATAAATAGTACAGAAAGCTCCAAGAGTTTCCACTCCACTCTCAAATATAAGCACCTAAATTTCAGGTTTGGACTGGCATTGCTGAAGTTCACATTTAAACCTAGAAGTCTACTTTGTATAGGTGAGAATTACCTGTGATATATGCTCACTGCTTCTGGCATTCAGGATGCTTCATCCTGGTGGAAATAAATGGTTTAGTGTTTTAAGATGAGTATTCACAGTAACTGGTCTTTTCTGAAGATTATGGCTACAGCAAATATATTCCTGAACAACAGACTCATGCATGATTTTAAGGACCACACGGTAAGGAGACAGAGTACCTATGAAAGTATCAGACAGAAATGCAGCACTAAGGCTTCACTTTGGGATTTTTGTGGTAATATTGCCAATATTATATTCTTTCAGTGAAGTTAATTTCCTTTTTCTTCCTACATTTAATAAAATTTTTAAGTGGAGACTTTGAACAATATTTAACAGCATATAGAAAAGTTATTAGTAGCTGCAAAGCTTGCTGAACATGGGGAAATCTTTTGCTATTTTTTGCACTGGAAAGCAAACCTGGTCAAAAATTACAGTACCAAAACTGTTCATGTCTTGGGGCAAAAGGAAGGTGTTTGGCTTTTTCACATGCTTTTAACATTATATCTGGAGGGTTTTCAACAGCTGGACAGACCAAAATTCATATATTAATTCTGGTTTTCCGGCAACGGCTTCTGCATATTAAATATCTGCAAGATCACTTTTGGTCAGCCCTGAACTGATCAGTCAGTTTGACTACACAGTCACTGGAGGTCCCTTCCAACTGAACTATTCTACTCATTACATTCTATTTTATTCTACTATCTGTAACTGTTTGATACAATTCATTTTCTCTCATTTTTGCATGATCTAGGCCAGGCATAACTAAGCATTCAAATACCCTGTGCCCCATGTAACTTCCAAAATACAAGCATTTCAAGACAGCTGTTATAACTCATCGTATTGAAGAAAAATATATAGTACTATGCACAAAGGGAGTAAGGGAAAAAAATCAGAGTCAACTAATCATACACAAGTTATTCAAAATTCCACTTTTCACATAACAGATGCAGCAAGGTCCTATATGACACAGAAACCTGTCTCACTTTTTTTCACCCTCCTCAAAACACTGAATACTATCAGAAAACATTCACTGTGCAATAAAGCAAGCCTGGAAATTTACTATATACAGATATAATTCAGGGAAGAATTTGTTAGGACTATTTAAAAGTTGCATGGTTTAGAAGGGCACTATGATTCAATTAGCAGCCTGCAGGTCAAGAAGAATCATAGAAAGGCTTGGGTGGGAAGGGACTTTAAAGATAATCCAGTTCCAAGCCCCCTGCCATGGGCAAAGATGCCACCCACTAGATCAGACTGCTCAGGGCCCCATCCAACCTGGCCTTCTTCAAGTGCCCTTGAACACTTGCAGGCATGGGAAAGAAGCTTTAGTTACTTCTAAAGGATGCAATAAATAATCTAGAATCAGCAGGAATGTTTGGCATTGCAAATGTTTGTGTACATTTCCAATATTTTTAAAACTAGTATAAAAATACTAAATCTAATCTAAATAAAGACCTAGTTAAAATGCTGAGCTTTACATCCACAAAATAATGTTGAACTATGTTCTACTAAAGATTACTTTTCATCTACAAAACCTGCAATTTTACCAAAACCTCCAAACTGACACTTCTGAATAATTTTTCACTATATGTAACGGAATATTCCATAGTCTTTTGTTTTAGTGTGAAACAGCATAGATTAAGCAAAATCCAACTGTACAGAACTTTAAGAAAACACTGTAATGGACTGCTAAGCTGTGTATCCACAGTATTTACGTGCACACAGGACATGGCAAAATTAGAATTTCTTATTGTTTTATAGATACCTTAAAATGCATACAAAGAGGGGAAACGGGTTCTTTAGGGAAGTACCCAACATGAACTAATTCAACTTTTATAAGAAAATGGTGCATAGCTCCACATTTCTACTTCCACACACCTGCATGGATGTTTCACATCTCAGTTCAAATTTAGATTGTTTACAGAAGCACTGTACCTGCAATTTGCTCATGCTATGAAAGGAAACATTTCAGTCTCCCAACATTTAGAGCCATCATTCCGTGCGCCAGTGTACTATTTTTTGTCACAGAACATTACTCAAGCACTTGATGTAAACACATACCTGCTGAGGAGGCAGAAGGGAAAGAAACATGGGGCATAAATGAGCCCAAATCCCCACGAATACAAGTTGGCCCAGTGTGTGAATAGTTCAGGTGCACAGCTGGGCAATTTCCCACTCTGATCACACACAGCTGAGTCCACATCTGGCCAAAGCCCCACCACCTCCTTGTCCCTTTATCGGTCTTTCAAGAAATACATTTGGGAATTGTTAGCCCAGAAAGTTAAAAGGTTTCATCTTGTTTTGGCTCTGATACACATCACAACTTAGCAGTGATTCTCAGTTCTGTCCCTGAACATACAATATCTCCGGACTTTTTTGGCATAATCCCTAAAAGCTTTCTGATATATGCAGTATCTGTATGTACTGCTGGGCTGAAAGGACTAGTCTACCACTTCACAGAACAGCAGAAGCTGTGCTTGTCCTGGTAAAGATACCAGAAACCTCACAATCTCAAACCTATTTAATGCAGGGTTCCTCCTGAGGTGCTTGAACATAGGCTGCAAATTAAGGACCAAGGTATTTCAGCAGGAAATCTGCACAGCACTATACTGAGATGTATATACATTATGAATTTACTCCTTTCAATTCTGGACTGAAAACCTAACAGGAGCAGAGGTAAAGCTAGTGCTTTAGCTATCCTGTTTCCAATTAGTTAAAAATCAACCCACAGACATCCCTGAAATTAAAATGTTATTTTCTGTTCATACTGGACAGACACAGACATCACTGAAATAACTACAATTAATTCAACGCTACGCAGATGGTGGTGTCTTTTCAAAAAGCACACAAAGCATTTTTAAGTGCTGAGACTCAATTATTTCTCATTTCTAGAAATACTCAGACTGGACATTCCTAGCAG
Organism: Pachycephala philippinensis; assembly: GCA_013397055.1. Taxonomy (NCBI): domain Eukaryota; kingdom Metazoa; phylum Chordata; class Aves; order Passeriformes; genus Pachycephala; species Pachycephala philippinensis. Next base: position 262,474 of record VWZT01012040.1, read on the forward strand.
CTCTGCATAAGGAAGTTCATAGTTAGGCTATCAGCACCACAATCACAAACAAAAAAATGTGAGGAATCCCAGCCTGCCAGTTTTAACCTCCCTGAACATGAAATACCAATTCACATTAACTAGAGAAAATCAAGAGACTGCTCTATTTAGAGAAAAAACTTACCCACAAGTTTGTATCTGTCAGATCATTAACACGGCACTCATCATCAGCACTTCAAAACCTGCAAATACCTCATGGCTCTAAGCTAGGATTTTCATTCAATAAAAGTTATTTTATTTAATGTTTTGGTAAAGCAGAGAGTGGCAATGATATTTTTAACCACAAGTACAAATGACATGTTAGAATTCTGACTTTGGAATCCCAGAAAACCTAATGAATTTTCAATGCCTAATAAATATAGAAATGTAGACATTTTTTGTAAACTCACACTCTCAGCCATTGTCTAGCCCAACTGGATTTTGACGTCAGAGCATTTCTGTATGGTTTCACATAGTAATACCCAATCTAATCCAGATACGAGAAGCAGTGTAACCAGAGTTAATAAACTCTTTCCCACACAACTCATTATCCTGAGAAATGAACTCATTCAGAAGGGAGAACATTTATCAGGGCACAAGATTGTGCCATGCAGACCTAGCCTTAGCTGTGTGATCAGGAACAATACATTAAAATAAACCAAAATAAACCATTAAAATAACCCCAAAACCTCCATGTTATTTTTCTACCAATATTTGTAATTGCCTACCATGTTTACACAATACTTTTTAAGCCTCAAAACAATATTTCCTGTGGGGGGTACACAGTTCTACTTATTTTTTCCTAATTTTTCATTTGTCAAAAATTAAATCCTCAACAATGAAGGGATCTGATTTTTCCACCCCCTCAATATTTTCAGTTTAACCAGAAGCCTGAAAAACCTACCCCTCCTACAGCTCCTTTTGCAAGCTGATGGATCAGGAGCTGAGATGCCACATTTGCCTGCACTGCAACTGTTTAATCCACTCCCCCTGACTGCTGTGGCATTTCCCTTTCTTGTCGTAAAGCCCCTTTCCCCTTACTCAGGTGTTCACCTAGATATGGCAGTCCACCAGAGCTACCAGCTCTGGGGAATAGCAGATGAGCTCTTCAGCACCCCCAACTCTCACCAGCACATTACAACAATGAATAGTCAGGGTATTTTTTCCTATTCCCTACAAAATGTGGAGCCCCAATGGTCCCGTGTGCTGAATGGCCAAGAGCCGTGCAGCTGGTGCCCTGTAACCAGTGGGGAGCAATACATATCCAAGCCTTCCCTCTGCTCTGCAACTGGTGGCTCAGACTTCAAAAGGCTGTTCTACAGAAGATGGCTAGAAAATGAAATTATCAGCTGACTGGGTTACTGTGTGAGGCATCCATAAAAGCAAAATGACATTCGGCAGAAGAGGGAGTTACAGCTTTTCTCTTAACGCAGAAAAGTTTGGATAAAAGATCAAAGTTCTCCATTGACAAAATTTTCATTTTATCCAAGACTAAACCCTATGAAAGAAAGAGACAGGAATATATAAAGTTTGGAAATTTTATTTTTCTATAAAACACAGCTAAAATCATTAATGAGTGTAGGTGAAAGGTATGAAGCCAGTAAGAAGTTTCATTTTGCCTCAATAAATCCTAAAAATCTAAGGATATCTCCTTTTTCCTTTCAGTGACTATACATTCATATACAGCTTACTGTAATCTGAAATAATAGAAAATATGCATTTATCTTATATACAGATTCTTAGTTCTTAGCCATATAGATCGGGCATGTTTGCTTGCCAGGAATTCTTCTTGTGGCATTACACCGAATTCAACTGCCTGAACTGACAGAATCTCCCAGTGCAGGAAGAGAAAATTGCACATTTCCTATAAATTTAATTTTCAACCTATAACCCTTACTTACTTAATAAATTCATTTTTCTAGAAACTAAGGCCACAGTGGTTTATTTTACTTGTATTTGAGTTTTTTCTTCTACATATTTTTGTACTTGCATTTTAGTAGTCCTGATACTGTAACTCTCTGGACAGAACAATACCAATACCGTAAGTAACATACCTCTTCAAAAAAACCTTTAAAACTTTACTATTCTGGAACACTTCATGTTACTCTGATTCTCAGATAAGTTAAATTTGCATCAAATTGCTACAGACAGCCAACTCTAGAACAAAACCTACGTTCTTCATTGACAGTTATTTAAAATAATAGCTTTAATATTTCAGAAAACTCCCCAAAGATTAAACCAAACAGGTCAGGATGAGAAAAGAAATTTAATAAATACTTTTGAGGTAATGGAAGTCACTTGTTCAATGATGAAAAATGTATTTAAGTAACTTAATTTTTTTAAAAGAGAAGTAATTTCAAGTCATAAATAATTGATGCAGAAGGTATATTTTGAATTAACTCCAGACACTAAAGGACAAAAACAAAACTTTACTTATGCAAACATACAATACCTTTATTGTGCTTAAAATTCGGAGAAAAAAATAAATTAACTTTTTTTTTTTTTCCACTTTGTGAATTATGTCTATCATAAGATTTTAACAAGAAAACAAGTTACCCGTACTTTGTGTCCAGGAGTGCTTAAATCTGCATTGTCACAGTCAAGCTTCTCTTTCAGCCTACTGTTCCATGCATGATAGGTTAACACAGTGACACACAGGAGCTCTGCTATGCATTTAGCACTGTATTTGAAAACAAAGCACATCATATAGAAAATCCACATTGAGAAAAGATCCACAGTTTTCGAGACAGAGAGTTTATAAAGACTGATGGATAGCTCATTCTTCCCAAAGAAGCTGCTGTCAAAATAGTCTACTTGAATAGAGTGAATATTAATTTTTAAGTGCTTATAATAGGCTACAGTGGATTAGGAAATAAAACTGTTAACAACCCTGTATTGAAAACAACCTTCTGACAGAAAACCCTGTGCTATGGGGTCTCTGGACAGCCTGATCTTGTAATTGTGTTCATGGTTGTAATTGAGGAGAGCAACTTACAAGTTCTTAAGCATTGACAACAGTGTTGAAGAAAATACACTAAAAATACAATAGCTGGCAATAATAACTTACTGTAATGTTAGATCCTTATGTACAGTCTGTTTAACAACGATATACACAAGTTTCCATGACAACAGTGACAAGATAATAAAAACATCTTCCATCATTCCCTGAAAAATACTTTTCTGCTTATATCATTGATGAAATGGCAAGTACCTAATTTAGAAATGTCGACTTGCATTCACTAACATATTTTTATATTCAAAGAAATGCAGATCATCTTTCTAAAGGATTTAATTAAATAACTGAACCAGATTAAAATTATTTATGATCTGATTTTTTAGTCTTTTAAAACAAGTTACATCAAACTTTATCTTTTACTTTAGTCATGGTCCATAGTTCAGCTGCAAAATTTCAGCATAAAAATTCTTTACCCCCAGGGAAATCTCTTTCACATGGATCAAATAAAAGCTGATCTAGCATTTTCCAAACAAACAGTGAAGATTTTAGCAAAAGAATGTCTTATTTTTAAATTGGCTTAATTTTGCTCCAACATTCACAAAAAAAATAAGAAAAATTACATAAAGCTTTATCAGTTACTTCATTTGCTTTCGCATTAGAGCATCATCTTACTTCCAGTCTGAATTGTTTTCTTCAAACCAGTACTAGAGCTTCAGCTACTTTTTAGTCACTCCCGTGACCTGGTTACTCTTGAAAACTAGCAATTCCAATGACAACAGTGGAATTTAAACTCGGAGTTATCTCAATACTGATACTTCTAGGTGAACATACTTCTCAATCTATTAAGAACATTCATAATACTTATTAAATTGTCAGTTCTCATATTTTACTGTAGGAAAAAGGGTTCCTATAAATAAATAATAAAAATTTAGCCCTACAATGCTCTTCATATAACACGTATATCTAAATAACCACTTAAAAAAGCACACTGAATTACAATTCGTCAAATCAAAGAAGGCTAATGCCTGCACTATGTGAAACCCCACAGGTGTGTAAGCACCTCCTGAGAGGAGAAAGGCAAAAGAAATAATATAGCAATGTTTTATACACTGCAAATTATCCAGAAAAACCATCTTTGGATTTGATCACTTGTTGCCGTTAATAACATTAAAGAGCAATAAATACTTTTAACTCACACAGCTTCCTGTGGATAAGTTTTAAAGAATTTTATAAATAGAGGGATAAAGCCTTTGATTGAACATACAGACACAGAGCAAGCCAAGTTCTCTCCCTGTCCTCAGGCATTTGAGGACTAGGCTGGAGTCAGGCTTAAGTAAGAACAGCCATGGATAAGTAAGCCTGACCAAAAACCTGCTCCTGATCATGCTGCTGATTCACGGCCAGTTGACCATCACGGTATGAACAGAGGTTTGAGAGGTGCAGCAGACTTGATTTGGGGAACAAACTGTCTTAAGTCTCCTTTGAACATCTGGAATTTTGTGAAGAGGATAAATAGCTACTGGACTGGGCTGCTCCTTGCTATGTACCTGAGGATATACGGTAATTCCATCACTCAGTTTTACAAGGTGGAGAGCAGGGAGCCATGAAGCAAAGCAGCATCTCCACAGTAAGAAAGGAAGCCTGCAATCAATCAAGATTTCTTGACTCCCAGCCCTACAGTTTTAATGCTGATACCATAGAGCTTCTCAACAGGATTTTTCCTGGCTCTTTTTCAGTGATATTTCTGTTAAGTCATTTCCAGCATAAATTAACTCTTAACTTATAATACTCTATTCACAGTGTTGAAGATTGGGGGATTTTTCTAGAACGTCTTCCTATCTATTAAATAAACTTTAGTGTTAGTATAGCCTAAAAATTAAGAAAGGAAGAAGTGGAAGGAGATCAGAACACAGAGAAGTTCTTTCATTTAGGACCTTATACTAAATTACAATTAGTAAGGAACTGGGTTAATGTGCAGAATACAGTTAGAATAACAGTGCAGTTACTTGTTATGCAAATTAATTTCAATGTCTGTTCAGTTATCAGTAGTTACTATTCAGCATGAAGAAAGCAAGATAACCTCACTGAAATTTTGCATTTAGAGAGAGAAAATACCATGTCCTTTCCTGGTCATCTGATGTCTAAATTAAAGTTATATGAAGACGGTTTTATGTTGAATTCAAAAGAATAGGTGATATTAAAAAGTTATTTTCTAGTCTAGTTGGGCAAGTTTCTATTTAAATTGCATTTTTGTAAATATTTATTCATTCTTTTACATACATAAACCATTGCCAGAGAATTAAATTATGTCAGGGCCTAAGGCCTAGCTTTGAAGAGCTTTTAGTCCTTTTATCTCTTTGAGAATCTCATGGGAAGTCTAAGCCTGCTTTCAGCACAAAAACCTCCAAAGCCTGAGGCTGCCTCTGGAAGAATTATATTTGCCTTAAGGTCTGTGGTAAATGTATTTTGGCAGCTTTACACTACAGCTAAAGAAATTTCTCAATCTCATCAGAAAAGTGTACGCAATAATGATAATCTGTAACACAAAACTGCAAACCCCGGGGGCGGGAAGTGCCTAATCTTACATACACGGATGCTATGCTACAGCCCCAGAGGTAACTACATATTTCACTTACTTTCAACAATTTTAAACCATCTCTTTGCAAGATGAAGATGCAGCTATAATATGCTCTGTGTAGACATTCAAAATATGTCAGACTCAGCTTCTGCAAGCTTATATTTAAATCCTAGGATATTAACATCCAGTAGAGCACAGTACTTGACTAATGCTACCCACAGGGATTTTTTAAGATGTTAGAAATTTCTACAGCTAAAAATCAAGCTGAGGTAAAAAATGGGTATCAGAGCACAAGTCATGTTAATCTCATGTTGGTTGTAAAGTTAATAATGAGTTTAATCTCACTGTTTCACCATCATTAAACATATAAACAGCCTTTGGAGCAGCAGACAGAACTGAGACACCCAGTCCTTAGTGTGTGATAGCCACAGGACCCAGCCAGAGAGCCCTGCTCCCTCAGGAGACCCTTCTCTGGCCCACGGACCTTCTGTTCTTGTCTACACCAGGGTACAGCTTCAGCAGAACACCAGTCAGTTCAATATCAGAACTTTTACAGACCCAGAAGCTTTTCTGAACAGTATTTGGATAACATCATAATGATATAGAGGCAGATGGAGATATCATATATCAGACTAGCAGCATTTAAGGCCTAATTATGAGACTAAAATCGAAAAAGTGTCTGTTAAATGCTCATGAACTTTGCTAGATTTTTTTTTTTAAATAAAAGCTCCTATTTTAGAAATAAAAGTTTTACATTGTTTTTAGTCACTTTCAAAAAGGACAACAAATTTTCAGACATGAAACTGTTAAAGATCTTAAAGCAGAGAATAAATAATTAGCATTTTGTCCAGACCAGCTCTAGAGAAGTGACTCTCCAGTTTCTGGGACTCAGCTTTTAAGAAGCTTAGAGTCAAGGATAGAACTCCTTAATCTTAGAAAGTTTTCAAAAATCCTTAAACAAGAAAACATACGTAAGTAAACTGAAGAAAATAACTAATTATTTTAAGTCTGTACGCATGTATGACTCTGATACATTCTCTGTCTCATCTTGAGACAAAATATTAAAATTTACTTTCATAAACTTCAATTAGATTTTTCTTTGAAGGTCTGCTTCTATCTGCATCTCAACTGCAAAATCATTATCTTTATCCCAGCTTAATTTTATAGATGTACAGATACAAGTTATGCAAGCAGATAAATGGATTTTGTTCATATGTAGAAATCTAGGTGAACTTCCATATTGTCCAACTTAATCACTTTTGTTACATAAAATTTGGCTTGTTTCTATTTCCCGCTCAAGTCAATCAGTCTTTGCTCTTTGCATTCGAAAAGCAGCGAACTTCTGTTGTTACATCTGGTGTAAAATGACTTCCAAACAATGTGAGAACACGGACATTCCTCATGGATTTTCTGTCCATTAAATTATAATTCACTCTGCTGGAGAGTCAAATTAATTATATGCTTTTATTCACTAATCATTCCCTGTATTACAGCCACCAAAGAAAGAAGTGTTTAAAAATAAACATGCTTTATGTTCTGAAAAAAACCAACAACAACAATTTTCTTCCAATGTACATACTCATTATCTTTCCATCAATAAGGACAACACAACTAATCCCTAAGAGTCCAGTTCTACCAAGTAAGAATTATGTTTAGCAGCAAATACATGAGAAATTCTCTGCCATACACAATTCTCATGTAGGAATATGGCAGAATCCGTAAACAGTAGAAAATATTACAGAGTCTCAGCACTCACTAAATAACCGTTCCCAAGCAATGTAAAACAGTATAATTGGCATCTGCATTATTATTATGTTTGAGGAGACAATAGCCTAGTTGTATTCTCAAGATCTGTGTTTTACTCAAAAGCATGGATGTTTACTTGTACAACGCAAAGATATTGCTAAAATTACAGTTTAGCACATATTTTTTACTCAGTTTAACACTACCTGACTTCTTCTACAGACTATGCTGAATTTAAGTTTACTGCTTTCAATAATTCATTACAAAATAATCTCATTTCTGAAAAAGAAATCTCTTTATTAACAGGTCCATTTCATGTGAGCCTTGAGACAACCCATTCACAGATACAATAGCTTATATGTATTGATTACCAATGAAATCATTACAGGTATTCCAGAGTTAAAAATGGGTTTCTTTGGAGATGGGAAGAGCTTGGAAAACAGGATAAAGTTAGCAGAACTTTAAAATCAATTAGGTATAAATATAAGATCAGATCATTAAGCAAATTTCGGTCTAGAACTAAAATCCAGGTTTCCTTCTTTTACAAAATGTGCTATCCACAGTACAGTTTAGTTTATTGCACTTTGAATTGCAGATTGTACTCTGCCAAAAAAAGAATTTACTCATTGGTGTGGAAAAAATCTATTCATCTATTCTCCATCCATGGGAACAAATAATTTGCATAGAACAACTTTCCTCTATAACCTGTTACATACTGAAATATGCATTATTTGTGTTGATTCAAATCTAAGCAGAAGACAACGAAAGGTTTTCACAACTTCGATCATTATGAAAGAAAAAATATAGTGTTTCATTATGCCAAATATTGCCTGCCAGTATTTAAGACTCATAAAGATGCAGAAATCTCTTCTATGTCACTCATTGGAAAAATCAAAAAATAGTGTATATCCTGGTTTTCATCGGACATCCCTGTGTTTTTTCACATAGTTTCTCCATTTCCCATCACCTTGTTTCAGGACACCTAGATGTCCTAATTTTTCATTTAATAAATAGAAAACAAAATGTTTTGCATTTTTAAATAAATAAGTTTTTGTTGAAAACATATCAGCCATGGAGAATTTGTTCTGCATTTTGCTGGGCAGTCCAGAGTAGTATGTGTTCAGAATGGTCTCTGTTTGGAATCAAGACAAAAATGGAGTGAGACTTGACATTAGTAAAGTTCTTCTGTTCTGAGTGAATATTAATGACTTCTGCTAAGTTTTTCATCAAAAATTCACTCAGAATCCTATGCTATTGGAAAATCTGCTCCACTTGGAGAGACAAACTCTTGTTATTGCTGAATCTGAAGCTTGCAACAGCTACAACAATGCACATTTTTAAAGCGCATCTTTATCTTCTGGATAAGACTTTCATGCGGTGAGCTTAAACCGCATGCCTTCCATGCCTCAACTTCTGATTTTGGAAAAGTCTCTTTGCATCTCTACTCCTAAACTCAATGGGAAAAATACAAAATAAACACATTTTAAGACAATAATGACTGTGGATGGCAAACAAAATAATGCATTAAAAGAAAGAATGCACAGATACAAAAACCTAGAAAACAAAATATTTCATAACCAGGGGCAGTTCTCAGCTCAGCCGTATACATTTCTGTCAATAATTTTAGACACGGTATTGCAAGAAATTTAACTGAAATTTAATTTTCAACCATATTGTTATATTCCTTTCCACTGGCTTTTTTTAAATTTCCAAATTCAACTGCAATGACAGACTTTTCCTCTCAGGTGAAACGGCTTGTTAAATGATGTGTTTACATGAGGCAATGTATTTTGTGTATAGATGTTAATTCCTTTCAGTATTCTGTCTGCCTTAGCTCCATATTTTTTCCAGATACAAAAACATTTTTGTGGGGAAGTGGGAAAAAGGATGTTTATTTTTCCTACAGATAGCTGTAGCCACATGATTTCCTCCATACCACTGTGGCTTCTCATTCTTTTTTCCAGCATCTATTCACCAGTGGTGCTTGGCTGCACAAAGTCCCCACTATCATTTCAAATTTATGGAAGAAACAAACAGAAGAAAAAGCTGGCAGCGCAGAACATTCATTCTTCTTCCAAAATCTAAAGCTGAACACATTTGTGAAAATAAGGCACTGTTGGATACTTTCAATAACATGTTCTTGTATGGTGCAGTTAAAAATGGTTTTTACTTAAATCCTACAGCCAGATTTCATTTACTGAGGACTGCTGCCAGTGTGTTCTTTGCACAGGACGTGGTACGAAAGCAGTTCAAGATGTCAGAGTGAGTGTCATGCTTGCTCTGCCTCTGCCCTCCCATCCTGCATCCGATGTCCGGATACCCTAAACTACGCTAAGTTCCTCCTGGCCAGAACAAATGAGCCTCAAGCTTCATACTTCCCCAAGTCTGCTTAGTCTGAGCACAGCTGATGGCTGTGCCATACCAGCCCATTCTCAGACATTGTTGCAGTTCCACACAACCATTCAGAGACAGTTTTGATAAGACCACCCACACAGAAAACACAGTGTTTCCCATGGCACTGCAAATCAGAGCTGCTCTGACACATCACCACGGGGACATCAGCAGCAAGCTGCCTGCACTAGTGAGGGGCTTCTGTGACAAGGGGATGAAGAGGGTGAAGAATGGTCAGCTCTCACAAAACTACCAGGATGAAGACAACCACAGTGAAAACTGAAAAATACTTTTCCACTGTTCCCATGGGCTAACCTTGTGTCTGCTCCCGCATCAACCTCATTCCTTTCCTGCTGCTATCCTCCTTCCATAGGTGCTACATGTCCAAGTCTCCTTAAAACTGTGCTGCAGCACACTCCCTCTGGGCATGTGAGAGTTTAAAGACTTCAAGCTTTACAATTTATTTTTATATCAATTATTCTCCAGTGCAAAGCCAACCAGGATAGTTTAATTCCACTGTTTTCTGGTTAAAGACCTTTTTCAGATTGGCCCTACCAAACAGATGCTGGCATACAGTAAGACAACGACTCCTGTAATTAATGTATATAGCCATGACCAGAGCAGGCTACTTTACAAAAAAACATAGTCTGTGAAGCTCCACTAAAGTCATACTTTTCTACATCATAAAACAGAGCCAACACTACTAGGATATGAAGCAGTGAACATTCATTTTCAAATTAAATCTACAAATGATTGTACATTTCAAATAGTACACTAGAAGTAGATGTGTTCAATCTGGAGATCTCAGCTTTACAATGTCACTCCTCAGATAAGAGCTCTACTTTTAGCACCAAATAAAAAAACAAACCCCTTCACAAAAGCAATGTAAAAAGAAAATACACCTCTCCAGAAAATTTAAACATTGTATAGAATTTAAAAAGGTCTAGGTCAACTTTCAAATCAGTTCATATAAAATGACACAAAATCAATTATAAGAATTAAAAAACAGTCTTCTGGTAAGGAGTCAGAGGAACAACAGGGCCCACGCAGGAAGTTTATGGCAGACACCTTTGATGGGCCAAGATAAGCCAAGATTTGTTAGAAGCTGGAATGAGCCTCATGTTTCAGATTTTTAATTGAAGGTCAGTCCTGGATACACAATCATGGGGTGGAAAGACAAGAGCTGGACATTGACAATACAGCAAATACAGTAGTTAGGTTATTAAAAATATTAAAATAGTATACATAAAAACATCTGACTGTGATTTAGAACTATATCACCACACATATGGTCTTTTCTGAGAATGCCAAGACAAACTGAAATTTTACATTTTCTACCTAATCTTACAAGTGTATGTCAGTGTATTCACAGCAACATTTTCTTTACTATTTTGTATGTAGTTTTCTAGTTTATTTTCCAAAAGCTAAGAAAGCAGGAAATCCTGTACTGACACTCACATGGCCTCCACCCAGGTTGCAGCATTTAAACCCATCACACAGATCTCTGCCACCTGAGCTGACAAACTAAGAGTAGACTTTCATGTCCCCTGCCACACATCTCAGTCTGCCAGTCTTACCAGGCTCAAAATAGCCCCCTGTCAAAGTTAATAGTTATATCTTTCCTCAAACACTAATGGTTCTTTACAAACAGATAGTCCCAATCTCCTGGCCCAGGTTGTCCTTTCCTCCATTTTCACTGAAAAATAGCTAGTCCCAATTGCAACATTCTTCTTTTTCAGCTTTCTTCAATCCTCTACAGTTTGCCACAGTTTGTTTTCTGTCTCCCTTACACAGGAATCACCTGCAGGCAGTAGACTGTTGAGGCATTGATGGTACAGAATGGAAAAATTCCCTATTCCTGTTCAAGATATTCCAGCTTGGTCCAATATTCTGTCCAACATCCAGCAGAAAATGGGGAGGAAATACTGAGGACCTGTTAGATAGCAAATTATAGCCACACTGTATTCCTAAAGGAAATTAGACACAGATCAATGGACAACACTCATCCATCATAAACTCTCCTCCTCTCCTACCTAATTTCTTTTCCAACAACAACAGCAAGTGCAGCTGAAAAAAATACTTAGGTTATTTTAAAAAATAGTTAATTTATTAAAACATAAGCAAAGTAATACATGTTTTCCTTAGCTTTGAAAGAGCTGTTCCAGGATGACAACTGGCATGGACATTTTAAGTTCCACATAGCAAAGGCAGACAAGAGTAAACATTTAGAATAGAAAGTACTTGGCAAACAATGCAACAGACAGCTTCATCAGGTCTAAAAGCAAAACCTGTGTGCCTCAGAGTTCATCTTTGAACTCCCTGGGAAGTACTGCTGAAAAGTTACTGTACTTGGTGGAGAAACTATACAAAGAAAGAAGGAAGAGCAATGGAAACAGGTAACTGTAGCATAACTAGAATGAAAATGAGAAATTACAAACTACCAGTAACTTTTGACATGGAAATGGTACACAGCCACCACTACTGAAGGGATTTCATCTATATTCACAGACTCACAGAATATTCTGATTTGGAAGGGACCCAAAAGGATCACCAAAATCCATCTCCCAGCCTTGCACAGGACCAGCCCCAAGAGTCACATCATGTGCCTGAGAGCATTATCCAAACACTTCTGGAACTCTGTCAGACTTGGTGCTGTGACCACTGCCCTGGGAAGCCTCTTCCAAAACCCAACCACCCTCTGGGGGAAGAACATTTTTCTAATATTCAACCTAAACCTCCCCTGACACAACTTCAGGCCATTCCCTCGAGTCCTGTCACTGGTCACAAGAGTGAAGAGATCAGTGCCTGAGCCTCTTCTTCCCCTCATGAGGAAGTTGTAACTGCAGTGAGATCTCCCCTCAGCCTCCTCCAGGCTGAACAGACCACGACATCTCAGTTGTTCCTCACACAGCTTCCCCTCAAGGCCCTTCACCATCTTCACTGCCCTCCTTTGAACACTCTCTAACAGTTTAATATCTTTCTCATATTGTGGTGTCCAAAACTGCACACAATATTCAAGGTGATGGTATTGTTGATTTTAGAAGTGAACTTGCTTGTCACTGTTCTGAACAAACACACTAAACAAATTTTATTACTTTACATGTATTCAAACAAAAAAACAAATAAAATTAGTATTTGTCTTGAGTTCTCACTGAGTTACAGACATGATGACTCAAGTCCATTCCTATCCAAACCAGAATATCCAACAGTAATACATATTGTTTAGGATGACTGTTGTTTCCAATGGAAATGAAAACTTGGCAAGTACTGTGACTTCATTGAAGATTGTTTAGTAAATCACATGAAATCTTGGAGAGGATAAAAGTAAACCCTTTTATCACTGGGTATATCGAAATATAATAAGAAAGACTGACACTGACATTTAGGGGCATTTTATTTATCACACTCATCAATGTGATAAATGATAAATGTACTCATAAACAGAAAGAACCCCAAAAGGTACCTTCTCTTGATAACAACATGCTTGTTCTCAATTTAAACCAACAAATTGAAGATTGTATTTCTGGTCACATTTGGTGCTTCCTGGGTACATCCTATTACAATGCATAAATGCAGCATTAGGACAGAAATAGACCAGAGTAACATTAATCTAATTCTAACCCAAGAGCTCTTTTATTTCTTCCTCCAGCTCTCCTTTTCCACTTCCTTTCTGAATCTTTCATTAACTACTCTCTTTTTCCTTTCTGTCCATTAAAAAAAATCAAACATAAAAGTTATGAATCAAGAATGTCAGCAGACCACCAAAGTATCTGTGGATATGGTTAATCTTCGTACTTGGGCACTCCTGTTTCTCTAATTTTGTTTATATTCTTAATTGATACCATATATCTGGCTGAATTTTAAACTATGCTTCCAGATTTTACTGGAACATTGATGAGTAGTCCTGATTTGCCATTATGTCTCCACTGTGCTAGGTTCTAAGAGCTGCCAAAACTTCCTTCGCCCAAAACAGCTTATGTTCTAAATACAAGTTGCTGTCAATGTTTATCAAATCCTGAACGCCCCCACTTTTCTATTCTCAACTCTGTAATTGTTTTGCACAATTTGGGTTCTGCTAAGAATAAACATGAAAGTGTAATAATTCATTTACATTTCTGTAGTTTTCCTTGTCATAGGATGCCAACTCCTCTAAGATGTGAACAGCAGCTTCTGTTTCATACAGGGCTTTTTCCTTATCTAGGAAGATCATGAGTTGTCCAAGATCACAGAAAAGTCCATGGAAGAGCAGCAAACATATCTGAGTCCTTGGACATGGGACTGCACATCCTCTTCCCCGATTTCATCTTTTCTGACCAACACTATAAAAATTCAGTTACAGCTGTATTCAAAATATGCCAGAACACAAAGTTGACCTGTATGCCTTCCATTACCTACCATTTTGAAATCCTTTTTTAATTTTTTTGTCCTTACTCTGCTACGACTTTGAAACAAAATTTTCCCCACTTACTCTCCTTTTATATTTCTAAACTTCGTAAAGTCTATGGAAAGCGGAAAAGAAACCAAATAAAAAAACCCCAATGGGACAAAATGACTGCGAGCTGACTGCCTTTCAGTGGTGTCCGTGAAAAAAAAACACAAGGCAAAAAGAAGATACTCTTACCATACTAAAATCAGAATAAATCTCATGTCTCTGCTGACACTTTGTGAAAAGTTTTTCCATACAAGCAGGGGCATATGAAACCAATTCTAATTCCTTCCTTCATAATTTTACACTACATGTTTCCCCCGCCATGAGGTATATATAAAAATCCTTCTCCCAACTCAAACAGAGAAATGTCACAGAAGTTAAAATTCAAAATGAAGATCTGTAAACTGCAGTCTCAAAAGTACTGTTTAATTTCAGAAACAATCATATCAGCAGCTCTGGAACACCCACAAGCAGAAGGTGCAGTTTATTAATATTCCACAGAGCTGGCTATACATCAGTAGCACACACTGCCCAAAAAGCAATTGAGTCCTTCCCCTCAATAATGGAACCTGCTTTAAGCTTTCTCCAAGAAAAACAAATCTGGACCTTATACAATATTCACTACCACACACTGATACCAGAACTCTATATTGATCACTGTAATTTCTTTAAGTTATAATGCAGGCCTACATTCCCCTCTAGGCATCTTTCTAAGGGAGGAGAGCCACTGGTAATGACATTTTCCATAGAAATGCCAACTGATGCCAAGATGACACTGCGTAAGTGTCACAGGCTGCCAAACTCAACTGAGAGGTCCATACTGCAAAAGATGTTCCACTTCATTCGTAATTCAAAAGATTATAAAAACATGGTCAACACAAACACTATTGGAAAGGCAAATATAAATTATATTGGGGGGGGTTTATGTATGAATTGGTAGAGATGCACCTCAAAGTAATTGCTTTTCCTTCACCATGCTGTTAAACAAAGTTTTGAAAAACTCTACAAGAGCAATAGAAATGGCTTTAAACGTAGGCTCAGGTAACAGAAATGATAGACATTGTAAACATGCATTAATAAAACTAAAGAAATACTTTTGTGAGGGCTGTTCTACTAAGTACTGAAACTTCAGCTGAAAATGGAAATCATATTACTACATTTTCTCAGTCTTCTGTCAATGTACCTAACTGGAGGGAAAAATACTACTACTCCGTAAAACTGAACAAACAGCACCAGAAGCATCAGGGTCCCAGACAAAGCTGTATGAAACTGCAGTTATCACTGAAGGTTTGTATCAGTAACTTAGGAGCTGACTGATTTTTTTGCCAGTCCCAGGAAAGACAAGGTTTGATTTCCCACTGTCTTTTTTTCTTCAGACATACAACCCCCACCAGCTGCGCCACTGGTTCTCCAGAGACCTCTACACCATCCCCACACCTCTGGATCTACCTCAGCATTTCCCATATCCCATCCACAACGTAAGCAACTACAGCCAGGGCTGTGCCAGGTCCACCTTTCTCAGGCTGATCAGGCAAAGAAAAAAAGAAAAAATACCCCCAACAATAATATTTCTAATTATCCTGAAATAAGTTATAAGCAGAGAATAGTCAGAGTTGCAGTTAAAATTAAAAAGAAAGCAGTCCTAAAATCATGAATTTTCAGCCAAGAGACCACTGTGATATTTACTTTTAGCCTATGAAAACTCATAAAATTTCATATAGGAATTCCTGCATCACAGTATATAGCATAAATACACAAATGCATTTTTCTGTAATTACATCTGAAATTAAAAAGCCTTAATCTATCTTTATTTTGTTATCATTTAATAAATTTTGACCTGGCAGTGACACAGGCCATGGCATTTCTAGACCGAATACTAGGGCTGAGGAATTTATATTCATTCTGTCTATTTCAATTACTACAGGGTTTCTCCTTGGGGGAAGAACAAGAGAAATTTACTTCTTGTGGCATGGTCCTCATATTTTCCAGCAATCTCAATCTATTTCCATTCATTTTCCAGTATTTACTTTGCAAAAAAATATTTCATAAAGAGGAAACTGAACTTATGTCTCTAATTCTGCTTGGAATTCTGTGTAACAAGTTTTCACATCCCTAGGGATTTCCATCACTGTCAGTAGAGCACAGTATACATATATATATTTTATATAGAAGTGTATGCATCAGCAGAGATCAAATTAACTTTAATTACCACTTAACTGTAATCATATCAACGCGTATGGAGAAAGAATACAGCCCAAGCATCTTTAGAGTAACTTAAGACATGTAACTAGTTAGCTCTGTCTTTAGAAAGTGACAAAATATAATTTTCTCATAGGAATTTCAAGACTTTTGTTTTCATACTTGCCAGGGTTTTTTAATGCAGTCTTTATAGCTACAGTCCTCCAATGAGCTCAGTGCAGGTCAAGATCTGGCTTTATTCAAAGTATTAAAAACTTCACAGTACAGGCAAAATCATGCACCCTTATGAATTTCCTCATAGGAGCTGTGCTTAATACTGTGATCAAAATTGTACATGATAGGAGATGATAAATACAAATCACCTATCTAATTCAAAGGAAAAAACACATGCCTCTGCGTGTTATTTACTAGACATTATCTCTGTAATTTTGAACAATTCAGAGATTGCCCCATGCATAGAAACAGACCTGGTTTAAACCTCATATAAGACCTAATATAAGACTCATATTCTACTTATTTAAATAACTAGCAGGGTATACATGATTCACAAAATAATGACTTGCATTTTGCAACAGCTATGCACAAAACAGCCTGAGTGCCAACGAGCAGGGCCTTTAGAGATATCCTCTGACTGTGCAGAAAATAAAAGCCTGATGCCCATTTCTGATCCCAGCTCACAAGAAACAAATTACTACCATGTGGAATTTAACCAATTTTTAATTATCCTTATGAGAGAATGTTTTACATTATGGACAAAATGCAATGGATGTCTCAATGTTCACCACTGATTCTAAAAAAACATTGTCTTTATTGCTTTCAAAGGGAAAATTTATATCCCTATGAGCAATTAAATTAGTAACAGAGGGTCAACACTGGCATCTATTGTCATTACAACAGTCATAAGCACAATAAGCATCTCAGCAGACTCTTAAACCACTTCCTCTCTCTTCTTGGAGCACATTTTCATTGCACAAATTCAATACTTACGCATCAATTTATTTTGAATGTTAATCTTTTGAAAATCAGAGCTAGTACTACAAAAACTGCATTTGATGAAAAAGTAATTTGCATGAAAAATGCCAAAAGGCATATATGAAATGGTATTTCATACACCAAAACAAAATTACAAAGCCTCGTCAAATGAATTGCATCCATTATCTATATAAAACCAGACTATAATAGGACAATTTTTCTCTGTAGCAAAAGGCACTTAAATTGCAGCATAACTTTCATTTAACAAGTTTAATACAGCCTCAGTATTATCTCGTATATTGGCTTTGAACTGACCAATTGAACACTAAAATTCTTCTCATTTCTATTTTTTATTATAACTGGCACCAAAACCAAGTGCAAAAAGGGACTATGCTAATACAGTCTTTGGCAAACTTTTTTTACATTTTCATTTTTACCAATTAAATTACGAAAAAACATTTGGCCTCTATGTCTGTTGTCTTATATCTCCTTTATTTTCACCATTCATGACCAGGGGAAAAAAAGAGGGATACTTTTGACTAAATTTGACCTTTTTCTTATAACTGCAATTTTAAAAACTGAGGTAGAAAAATGGAAGTGGTTTTCGCAAGCAGAATGGAAAACCCATATCCGTTCCAATACAAGTGAATAAAGGCATGTGACTGATGTGACACAAGGTAACATTTTAACATCCTTCTTAACTTTTCTAGAAACTTTTTGTTATTGAGCCATCCACAAATATTTTCCTTTTTTTTTTCTGAACATAACAAACTAGGAAATGTTTTGAAAATGCACTTACACCTTTAAAGCCCTTTGAAATCCTTAATGACTTTGCTACAAAGGAGAATTTTCTCCTGAGTGCCCTACCTCTGCTCTCCCATATCCCAGTCTCCATTGTCCAAAGACTTCCATCCTCAAACACCTGTACAGCTCTACACGCCCTGTAGCCATGAGAAGCAGTTTCATTGATGTGCTGATCATCTCCCCTACAAAGCAGGGCCTTGGATGCCATACAGCCCTTTGATGTTGCAGAAATGTCCAAAACTGAAAGTCTGTTACTTCAAAGTGCTCTTGGGTGTACTGGAAAACTCCAGTTTCATGCTGGGGGCAGATTTCTACCTACATGAAAAGGCAGAAGAAAGGCCACTAGGAAATTCATACAGGTTCACAGCCCTCACAAGCAGCATCCACTTTTAGCCTATAAATAGACGTATAAGAAAAGGACCAGACCATATTTCAGCAGAATTTGATTAATATCTTATGTGAGGAGACACATTTCTTTCTTTCAGCATTAATTCTGTGCACAGTGATGCATCAAACCTTTGGCACAGCTTGAACCAAAATTCTCAAGGTACTAACTTAAAACAGTTTCTTATGACAGAGGAATCAAGGATGAGCATTAAGGGTGGAGCAGCACTAAACCATCAGATATGCCTCCTGGACAGCATCTTACAGAAAGGGACTAGATCATCTTCTTCAACCTTACCTTTTGTGAAATTGTCTCCAGATACACACAAATTGTATTAGTTTAAACCAAATTAAAACCTAATGTAATTAGCTCACCTAAACATTTTGCAGGGGGATCTTAAATAACTTTCAGCATTACAAGAAGTATTTTTGCTACCCATCTCCATTAACTTCCTACCTCCTCATAGCCATTAAACTTACGAGGCAAGATTCACAATTCTCTTAAATCAACAGAATTTCATTGTCACTTAAAAGAGAATCCTGTCCTCTCCCAGTCTTCCCACACAACTCACAAGTGTTAACTTCCCTCACAGATGGGTGGGAACATCCCTGGCACTGCCACAGCAGACAGCAGTAGCACCTCTTTAAACAGCAACACAATGTTGGATAGTTTAAAGATAAGATGCTCTAGGGATGTTGGGGATGCTCCATGAAAACAAGCGCAATCCTTCCTATTTACATAAGGATCACATCCTGGTTTCAGCTGGGATAGTTTTCTTCTTAGTAGATGGTACAGCGTCGTGTTTTGGATTCAGTGTGAGAATAATGTTGCTAACATACTGATGGTTTGGTTCTTGCTAAGTAGTGCCACCCTAAGTCAAGGATTTTTCAGTATCTCATGCCCTGGCAGCAAGAAGGCACACAAAAATCCGGGAGGGAGTGCAGCTGGGACAGCTGACCCAAACTGGCCAAAGGGGTATTCCACACCATAGAACATAGTGTTCAGTGTATAAAATGAGAGAAATTGACTGGGAGGGAGTGATTGCTGGTCAGCTGGGTATCAGTCAGCAGGTGGTAAGCAATTATATCGGGCATTACTTATTTTTCTTGGGGTTTATTTCTCTCTTTTTGTTAATTTCTTTATTATTATTGCTGCTGTTGTTGTTGTGTTGTTGTTGCTGGTTTTTTGTTCTTGTTGCTGCTGCTACTATTATTATTATCTTTGTTGGGTTTATTGTTATTATTTACTTTTTTTAATTACAAAACTGTTCTTATCTCAACCCGTAAGTTTTACTTTTTTCCTGATTCTAATTTTCCCTCCTATCCCATTGGTGAGGGCTGCAGGGAGTAAGTGGCTACATGGTAGTGAGTCACCAGGTGGAGTTAGAGTGATAACAAGGAAAGAAAACTTTGACTTCCTATATGCAAGCCACCATGAGCACGTGGAGAAGACATACATAAAAGCTTTGACAGATGTCAAGAAAACTCAACAAAATCACCACAGAAAGGAGATGGCATACCATGACGATGCAATTCTAGCCTGCAGCAGTTGTAAGACTCTCTCATACAGATGTTCACTTTGCAGCTTCCTTGCATCTCTCTGGATAGCACAAGACTGCATTTTGTACTCCAAAGCCCTTCATTGAATTCAAGTACATTAAAAAATTTCAGTCTCAGGATGGTAAGCAGTTTGGCACAGAATGAGAAGATACAGCCATGCTGCAGTAAAAGTGAAAAGGTCTCAAGTCCTTTCAAATACTTGTGGGAGAGAACACCTCCAGGTCCCACACCCAATCAGCCTGATGCTGAAAGGAGCAAGACACAACAGGACTGCATTTTAAAAAGTGTTCTCTGTAGTAGCTAACAGCACTGATCCAGGCCATGTCTCCTCTGAATAAAAAATTAACTGCATTCAGCTATCTTTAGGAAGATACAGTTTATTTAAATCCACAGCCAGGAGACCTTGTCATATCTCTGTCAGGGCTGCTGTCAAGTCCCAGCTTTATTGATATCTTTTTCCTGTGCAAATATCTCTATGCAGTACTAAAACCACTTCTTTCTCACAGATGAATGAATAGCTTTCACTCCAACAGCTTAGCATTATTTTACAATCCCCAGGATCGTTTCTGTTGTCCTCCATTGAACTCTATTCAGCTGTTTCAAATCCACCTTGCCATGGGAACACCATACTCTGGTATCAGCCCTGATTCTGTACAACCTCTGCCGACAGCATCGTGCTCCTTCTACCCAGTGGTGTCCTAACTGAACCTCCAAGGTATCACCTTGTCTGCCCCAGTGCTGCAGTGACAGAAACAAGTAACTAAAACAACTCCTACATTCTTCTGGCCTTCAAATCCAACTCTGATCCTGTGATAAGTATCATTTGACTTTCAGGTTCACAAACCAACTATTTTACATCTGACTATTAAAAATAAGTATTTTTGGACTTTGACCATTTAACCCAGAATCTGAAATCACTCCATAATGGTATTTGTTGAAAGATCACCAAATTTCCTTTTACCTCTGGGATTATTTAACTTTGTATCTATAATTAATTTCCCAGCAAAGACCTTGTCCACTAGAGCACTTATAAAATTAGTTAAAGTCTTTAACCAAGGACTAGCCGCTGGGAAAACTACTAAAAGCATCCCCATTTGAGATTCCCCTTTGATAACAACTACATCTTGAAATCGGCCAGTTAGACATCTGCCATATGCCTCACTGATCACAGACAACAAACACTCTTTAAACAGTATTGTGGTCCAGCTTCAGATACCTCGAGGAAGTGGGATGGACACATCTTTCTGCTTCATTCCAAAAATACTGTAACTTTTTATATGTTGTTGCAACTTTAGAAAGCCTAAATCCCAAATGTGAAATAAGATCTTACTTATTTCAAATACAAATTCAACATGTAAAACACTCTGAAATTTGGAAAGGATTGGATTAGAAACCACATTCCATTGAGCTGAAATAAGATTACGTTGGCAGAATTTATCTCAGTTATAGCTAAAAACTACTTTTTATAGTGATCCTTTATTTTAAAGGCATTATTATTTTTAACTGTTAGCCATTTATAATGGACTCTTTCACCTTTTTGTATCCTTTGTATTTAGCTAGTAACTTATATTCAGCATCAATTTCTTTCAATCTGTAATATAAATATTTTAAATGTTATATTTTATAAAAATATTTTACAAAAATGTTTCATCACTGCTTCTATATAAAGACAGAATTTAAGAGCCTCCATTACTGGCTTCCACCCAGGGTCCATCTGGCCTAGTGTTCTTTATCCAAGAGTGGCCACGAGCACTAGCTGGAAGCAGTACGGACAGCGTAAACATATATGATCCTTCCCCTACATACACATTCCTTGACTCCAATTGTTTTCAGTCTGGTGAATTTCCTGAACCTGGTGTGGGTTTTTCTCATTCTGCAGCAGATTTTTCTTCTCAGTGCTTGCCTTGTCCTTGAACTAATCTAAATTTTCATACTCATATAAATCTTCTAGTACAAAAATACCTCATTTAATACTTTCCACAAGGAAGCACCTCTTTCTGCTTGGTTTGTTTGCCCTTCTGATGAGCTTCATTTGTTACTTCCCAGTTCTCGCATTAGGAGACAGAGACAGCAGTCACTCCCTGACTACCCTCTCTATGATGATTGTGTAGAGCTTTCTACAACACCTTTTTGAATTCTTAAACCCCTTTTTGTCTAGGCTGAAGACTCCTATGCCAGAACTCATTCATTCCTCCAATTGAATTCAATCATCACTGGTGATTTTCCAGAACTTTTTGTTTGTTTGTTTGTTTGTTTGTTTTTTGGAACGTACCAGAACCAAATCCATTATTCAAAGTCTGGGTGAAAAAGGGACTTCCACAGATGTATAATCAATATTTCTTTTCTTTCATTTTCCATTCTTTTCCTATTTATTGCAAATGTTCAAATTGCCTTTTTGACTGTTACAAAGCACTGAGATTGTGTCTTCAGAGAAGTAGCTCATGAGAGGTAATGGTCAGTGCAGAGGCCATTATTTTATAGATAAAAGCTATGCATACACATTTATCTGAACTTACAATCACATTTCCCATTTCATTTTTCACTTACTCTTATAATTTTTTTTTTGTTACTCACATTCTACTCTTGCCCTACCTTGAATAACTTAGAATTATCACAAATCTGTGTCATTCTTTGCTTATCCCCTTCATCAGGCCCTTTATGACTATCACTTCTTAACCAAGACTGATTCTGTTCAGTGTCATTTTGCATTTTATTACAATTTGATTACAGTTGTGCTGCATTTAAGTTAATTGTTTTAAGGTTTAAAAATAGGGCCTTCTAAAGGTCTAAATAAACACAGTACTGCCTGGAGTCGTGGTCTGCTCACACAGAGGTACTTCAATCAGATCATAGACATAATAACTGCTAATTTTTAAATTGCCAGTCAATTCTTCTCCTCTACCAGAGTAAAAATTGATATCAAGTCTCCCATATTGACTAAGGAACTGGTTTAATAAGTTGTCATCTGTTAAATTTATAAGTTGTCCTCAGAGAGGCTGAGGTTGGCAACTAAAACCTGGTTCCAAACAGTTATATAGCTTTCAATTATCCAAAAAGTTCTTAATGAACATTTATTTAGTTCTTAAGAATATTTCTTAGTATTCAATTTTTTTGTATTGGTCATAAAAAATTTAGCATCAAAAAGCTGTTCTGGCAAGCTCTTAAACAATAATACTTTTGAAAAATATAAGGTGCTTTACACCTTTTTCATCAAGGACAAGCCTACCTTGTCTCATTTCCTTTAAGAAGGAAACAGAGTAAAAGCGCCAGAAGGAAGCTGGCAGATAGTTACTGAAGAACACTGATGAATGATACTTTGTTCATGCATTCTTTCTGCACAGCCTTACTTACAGCCAGTTTAATGACCTGAACAGCTTAATAACGCTTATTTCTGTGTGCAGATGTTGATGTGAGGGTCTAAAATAGACAAAAATGGACAATAGCATTGCTTTTTAAAACATACCACAGATTTGTTTCACTACTCAGAGAAATCTCACATTCTCAGTGTTTCTATTCTTAACACATATTTTCAAAGTAAAGTTTACATGCAGATATCTCCTCTCAGTTCTGCAAAGTGAAATTTGTCCATGCTCTTGTGCTCTTCATATACATACCCCCCGTTTGTAGATTTCAGTATAAAAAAGCCTTGATAGAATTATATTATGATTTAGGGCTTCTAATTGTTTTTTCAAGACAGCACAGCTTGTCACCACATTGACTGTTAGCACTTTTATCAATAGAATTCATTTATTTTTATTAAGGCTACTTTTTAACACTCTGTCAAGCAGGTTCCCACTTAACAATGGAGTTGGGAATTCTCATCATCACTATTGTCATCATTTCCATAATAGAATTACAGCAAAATATACTGAATTAAGATATACCGGATTAAGATTGGGCCAGAAAGTCCAGGAAAGGATAAAAACTAAATAGTAACCAAAAAAATTCTTTTTTTTTTTTTTTTAAAGAGCGTTTAAAATGCCTTGATTTCCTTTGTGCTAACTTAAGAGTGTTTCCAAACAACATGCCAAAGCTACAGATGTATGAGGGGGAAGTGTGGAAAGCATCTGTGTAGGAAAGCACAGACAAAGCAGAGATGTTAGCAAAACCCTGTACAAGAACAAGACTCAGGATACCAGAAAGAAGGTTAGTTTGAAAGATGGAGTCATTATAGACCACCATTTCAATACGCAATGACTCTTTCCACTTCTAGATATAAAACCAATTGTAATCAAGGAAATGTACAACAAAAATGGAAAAGGAAATAAGGCAAAAAAGATGGATTATTGCTAGCCATGTGGCAGCAGATTTCTTTTAAAAGAATTATCATTAAACAAAAGGGAAAAGGGCACCATTTTTTAAAATGAGCTACTCACTCAAGAAGGGAGCACACTAAACAAATTAGAACAAAAAAAAATGTTGTGTGTCTATGGGGACATCAAGGTCAACTGTTGGTAAGAAAGATTAAATAGCTTTTAGGACAGCGTTGTTATCAAACAATACAAAAAGCATACTTGAAAATTCCTCTTAATACACAGCAAAGAATTTATTCACCACCAGAGTTCAGGGTCCACTGTTTTCATTCAGAAAGTTATTAGCTACAGGGGACTGCAAATTGCCAAGGTCATTCAGAGCAATGATTCTAACATAAACACACTTTGCTCAGCAATTAAAAATATGTCTGCTTCTAGACAAGTGAGGGCTGAATGACTGCATTTGAATAAATAACCCATGCTCTCTAACATCTGGTTTGATACTGCTCTAATATCATATAAATGCAACAGTCCTTACGTACCAGTGCAAAAAGCTCCTGAAAAATCTAAAAGCATTAAGAATATTCTATAGTTTTTGAGGAAAATTGTCGCAGTTCATACCTAGATCACCAAGCACATGCACACAGGCTTAGACTACTACTGGTTTGCTGAAGCAGAATCCTAACATGGCCCTAAAAAATGGTTTGTAAAATGAATACAGAAGAGGAAGCAATGTGGATCCAGTGTAGCAGTGAAGAATGTGAGACAAAACCAAAAAGAGTAGCAGGACATCCCCTCACTTTTTAGGCTTACACACAAGTTAAAGGATTTCCCTTTATGCAACAGTCCACTGGCAAGGCATTTGGAACTGGCCACACAGATCTAACAAGGGATTGGGCCTCCCGTACCCTGATAACTAAATATCTTTGGAACAAGTATGCAGACTCATTGTTCCAGTACACCAATATGAGCATGCACTTGTGCCTCTACATTTCCTGGCACTTTTGTAATCAAAATAACAAGCTAATATGGGATTAATCCCACCCCCAGAAACACAGTCGACCCCTGTGAGATGTTACCAGAGAGTCTCAGGAGAATGCCAGCGACCACTGAGCTGGCAGAGGACACTCCCAGGTGAAAAAGGAGGGCAGGACAGTAAGAGGCACATCAGACCACCTCACGGGGAAAACTGGCCTCCAGAGAAGAAACCACTCTACAACCCATTAATGATCTGGATAGCGCTGAGACAACAAAAAGGAACTTTGCTGTGAGGGCAAACTAGTTGTGACCGTCTAGAGTTCTTTTCTTACGCTGGGCATCAGCAGAATGAGAGCTTCAGTTTTCTTGGTGGAGTTGGAGATGGGCAAAGAGAAGGAAGGAGAAGACTCCAGCTGGTAAAATAGCCAAATACCTGATCTCAGCACTGAGACAAACGAGACCTTGAGCTATGGTCCTTCGCACATTAAACCTGGACTCTCTTTAGTTATCATATACAAATGCAGCATTTAAAGTTACAGTTGACATTTCAAATCCAAGTGTCTGCCACCTATCCATTCTCTTTCTCAATGCACACCAATTTAACTGTGTATCCAGTAGGACTGAAGGTGATCAGCACATCACTTTCCTCTAAAATTATGAACTTTCATGCCATTTCCAAAATTCTGTATGAAATTGGCCTAACACATCATGTACACAGATGCATGACCCACATTCAAGTTTTTCAAATAGGGACTCAGATCTGAGTTCTGCTCTGGCTCTATGAAACTATTCTGATTTCTCTCTCTTTCCCTCTCTCCTCCTTCTACCTCTTTCAACTTCTTATGAAAAACAGGTATGCAAAGTGAGACTTTTCCAATGGCAAAGATATATAGGCGGCACAGAGAGACAGCAACCTACATGTGAAACAAGTGCCCCACACAATAGACTATCACACACTCTGAGCACAGAAACAGGGTTGTCCTCATTTCTGTTAGGAGTAACTTTGAAAGGCTCCACACTGCAGCAAAAGCATTTGCAAAATTTCAGCATTTTTCAAAACAAAAAGTATCCAGGAAACTCTTACTGCAACAGGTCAAACCCAAGAACTACATCCACATCTGTAGTTAGTAATAATAATAATACTTTAAACAACGTCTTTAAATTTTACACTGTTTCACGTATTCACATCAAGAAAGGAAATACAATTACCTGAACAAAAAGCTGTATGAAGCCAGCAGGCAAGGACTTTCTCAATCCTATCACCATAAGATCCTTTTTTCTCAAAAATATTTTTAATAATCTTTTATCAAGCAAAGTACTGCAAATCCTTGTGATAAAAGTTTTCCACTGGTATTTTCTATATTCACCAAAATTTCCAACATGTCTGTTATTATGTAGATTTCTATGTACTCAAATTGAAAGAACCCAAAAATAAGTAAACAAGAGCAGTGAATAAATCCCTGGCACGCTGAAATCATAAATATTATTATAAGGGCTATTGATAATCTACCAAATCAGGCATGGCAGCCACAGAGAAGTAGCACAAAAAATAAGGTTTATGTATTAAGTTAAAAAATATGTTGACCGATCCAAGAATTGCAAATTTAGACAGGTGGATCAGCTCATTGCACAAAAAATTTAGCAAGTTGTGCTAACAACAGAATGATGCTGAAACATGCCAAGAGGAAATACCTTAAGGGTCTGATCATGATTAATTTATGAAGTAATTTTATTAATGAGGTATGGCTGTAAAGAAGATTCTCTATGTAAAACCGATCAGGTTTGAGGTCTGGAGTAATAAGATGGAATTTAGTATTACTTAATGCAAAAATACGCTCTTCAGAGAATTTCTGCTGCAAGTTATAGGTTTGATAGTTGGAAAGAGATGTACTTGCATATCCAAATTAATCACTCAGTAATTGTAGGCCACTAAAACAGCCACAAAGAAAACCAAATATAATCCTGAAATTAATCAGGAAAGGTATTTTTTAAATCTCACTTACAATAGCGTGAAAAACACTCTCAGCCTCTGTACTCACAAAAAGTGAGTTCCCATAAGAACAGGCAGAGTCAAGACATGGAATAGTGAGACTTTTGCAAAGGCACATGAAAACTACTAATTTGTTCAGCATCACATAACAAAAGTCTGAGAATGACACCTCTTTCAACACATAACAGAGGCAGAAGTGCCATGCAAGCAAAAAGACAATGCTCACCCTGCCACAGAGAACTTTTTGGTGGAAATTGGATGAGGTTTTCACCCGCAGCAGGTGAAATTAAGAAACTGTCTTCAAAAAGAGTAGGCCAAAGCTGTAATTAGATTAATACAGAGTTTGACATGGGTTTTGAGAATTTTGTAAGATATGCCTTTCCTGAAGAGAAGACTACAGCTGATAACTCAAGACACTTCCTCTTGTACCGTTTCCTGTGTTCCCAAGTTACCACTTAAAAATTTACACACACAAGTAACAACCAGCAGCCATACCATTCAGCTGTTCTACCATTTTCTTTATAACTTCAAAGCGTTTTCCAAAGGCCCTCAGCACAATTATTCCCATTTTATAGAAAAGGAAACAGAACTGAAGTAGCTTGACACAGGCAACAAAGAATGCCATCAGAAAGATCAGGAATAGAGCAGACGTCCCAAATCCAGTTGTAATGAGATGTATTGCCCTGTCTTTATACAAATCAGTGATGGTTGATCCATACATTCAATCATGTCTAAGAGAACTTTTCTGACAAACAAGAAACACCTCAGGTAACATCTGGATAGACACTCAGGGCCAAAAATCTCAAGATCAGGCTCAAAACATGCATGACAAGATTTCTGTGAGCAAATACTGATAATAGCTAAGAACCTGCCTCAGAGGCCTTATAATGCAATGTTCTTAAGTGGAGCGAGTCAAAGAGCTCATTCAATAGGAAATACTTCCTGAAACCCCTCTCCTCTGTCCAGCCAGTCCTTGAAAGTAAGAAAAAAACAGCCTGAGCAAATGGCTCCGTTTCTGTGCAGTACACATCTGAGAACAGAAACCAAACCCGGAGCAGGATACACAGGTGAACAAAAGCCAGATCCACGGGATACGTTCTAACAGCCAGCTTTATTAGTTTAACAGAGAAGGACTGTGTGCCTCAGCTCTCAACCCTCTCATTTTATTTAGAGTTATGTCAGAAAAGGTCATGTTGCAAAATATAAACAAACTGCTCACATGGAGCAGATTTCCTAGGATTCCCCAAGTTCCTCATGCTGTTCTGAACCATAAGAATATCTTTTCCTACAGACACAGGCCTACCAGATAACTCCTAAGTCTCATTTCTACTTTATTGATATACTCAATTCTCAAGCCTCTTTTATACATCTGGCATATATTTATACCTGGCCCAAAAAAAAAACAGCAACCAGCTAAATTTCTGGCTACCTCCGCTCTCTCCCATATCTCACACACACACAGAGGACTGTGTGCTTATCTTCTGCTGATCCAGACAGAAAAAATCATGGCAAAATTCAGTTCCGACATCAGACAGATGCAGCATGCCATCCCCAAAACTTCAGAGCCAGCATATCAGATGTGATAGCTCTCACAGATATATTAGTTATCTACTGCCAACATTTTGAGGCTCTATCAGTTGCAGCCTGGCTCACTAGTTATGCACCAAGCTTCCCTGTCAGGGGTCTCTGACCAGGCTAATTTTGCAGATGGCAATAACCACCTAATCAATCCATGTCTTTCTAAGTCCTAATGGAGCACCTGCACATCCAGGCATGAATCTTCCTCCTGACATCCTCCACAAACATAAATTACAAGTTTAGTGCATGCACCAGACAAGTCTCAGTGACCCCTTGACAGGGCAAACAGAGGTCATGCAACAATCTGATTTTGTGCACCCACTATTTCCAGCCTTCCCCTTTCTGAATTTTAAAGCCTGGAGCTGCAGTTATCACTCTCAAGTCTCAAGGGAACACAACTTTGAAGTGATGTCTCGTTTCTAAGCCTGATAACATAAGCAATGTTTCCATTAGGAAGTATTGCAGTGTAACAGGAGCAGATCTCTAGGATGAGATGGTTCTGAGGACATAAAATTCTTATTTTACAAGAGGGGGAGGTAGCTGTGGCCTAGCTCTACAATGGACTGGATACACTTTGGTGGTTGGAGCACATCCTTCAGTTTATGAATCCACTTTGTATGCTTCAAGAGGGTCCTGCATTGCCAAGGCAAGTGTGGTAAGATGATAAGGAGATTCACTTGAAAACTAGTAAAATGCTAGTGGGGTCAAAGCCATCTCACTCATGACTAATACCTTGTCTGTCAACTGCCATGCCACGCAAAAACACTTGCACGTATGTAAGGAATATCCATCATATCTTAGTTACCTTTGCATCTCAGCCACCTCTTCAAAAATTCACCATTCAAGGCTCAGAAGGTTTTCTCGTTTGTAATAGAAAGGCTGTGAAGACAATCACATGTCATGAGTGAAGTCCACTGGCATCAGAGGGTGTCTAGGGTCAGGTGCATAATTAATAATCCTTTTTAACTCTGTACACTCATGCCAGTTATAGTTAACCAAGGACACAATGGGTTGGTCACTTGGTAGGACAGAGTCACAGCTGTGACTAGAACAGCACAAGGTACTAAACTCACTGATGGACTCATTGGTTTCACGGATTATACCATCAAGGGTCTGTCACTGCTCAGTAATTCACGCCAAGGCAAGTACCTGTGCAAAAGCCTCCCCTTGCTAAGATCATTTCAGTTTCCTGCTATTAGCATACCCGAGCCTTACCAACTCTGTCACTGGACTTGGATAACAATAGCTAATATTTCCTGATGAATTTAACTTTCACAAGCTCGTCTAATCTTTCTTTTAATGTATTTTATACTTCTAGTCTTCCCTGGTTCCTGTATTAATGAGTTTCACATTTTTATTGTATGCCACATATTTGCTTTTCTTTTAAGTATGATGCCTGACAGCTACATTTCCTGCTCCAAGTTCTTGCCTTAGAAGAAACTGTACATAATCACATTCACTTCTGCAGTTGTATCCTACCTGTACCTTTATAGACTTATTCTGCTTAATGCAGTTTTTCTCATACCAAAACCTCAACCATCATTTGCGTCCTCTGAGTATTTTTTCCACTAATTTTCAATACAGACTGATCATCTAATCTCCCACCCCACAATAATGTCAGAGCTTTCTACAACTTTTGCCATCACTTTCATTGATAATTCTGCTTAATTTTCCATCACCACCAAGCTTTTCTGAGCCTTTCATCCACTTAATTTCTGTTCAAAAGGACCCTGACTGCTAACTCAATTCAAGACAGCATGTCAGCTATTATCTGAGCCAGAAACACGCACTGTGCAGAAAGGAATGCTAAACAAAAGGCAACGCCAAACAAGTGACCTCATTCCATCCCTGCTACCCTTGCCCTGGTCATGTCTACAGCTTGCTGGCACAGGCAAATAAAACCTTTGGCCCTTTCCCTTGTTCTCACAACACTGCAGCCAAGGGCAGCCCAGCCCACACCAGAGCAAGTATCGCTGCTAAGAAACCATGAGAGATGAAATTGAGGCACCTCCACAGATCCTTTGAATCCTTCATTTTCCACCAGTGGTACCTGAGGGAACAGCACTACTGAGCAGCTCCAGCTCTGCAACAAAATGATAGCCCATTTCACTTAAGATAAAAGGTGACAAAGTGCCTTTGTCCCACTGAATGATAAGAGGACAGAGTAGGATCCCTGCTCAGTATTGGCACGCTGAGGCACAGCCTGGAGACACCCAGACCTTGCGCCAGTGGAGACTCTGGGTCTTGCCACAGCTTCCTCATAAGACAATCCTCCAGTCTTCCCTCAAGGACTACCTCTGCTGTGCCAAAACCCCCACCAGCCACACTATCCTCCTCAGCTATTCACCCACTCACTATTGTGGAAACCGGGAACAGCTCTCCCGTTTTGCCAAACCCTATAAAAATCAGTTAATCCTGGCAACATAAGTCACACACTCTGAAGTATATTTCTCCTCTTAAGGCTAGAAAAGGGCTAGACTGGCCAAACTGGGTATGGGTTCACTTTACACCACTGTTCCCCAGTGAAGAAAGAGGGAAGTCAAGGCAAAGCAGGGACGCAAGAGGAGTGAAGTTCAGGAAAGCCCTGAAGTTCAAAAAAAACACCTATGAAATGATATTATCTTCAGATTAGACTTTCCTAAAGTCCACCAGGGACTGACATTCAGACCCCCTTTTATTTTCTGCCTGTTGCTTATTTAGTGAGATATTCAGCATCTCCCCTTTTATACCCTGTCTTTCAGGGGGAGTGAACTGGGTCACTATTTACCAACTGAGAAAAGACAGGAGAGAAAGAATCTCAAGGCAGATCTGGGGAAAACAAGAAACATCCTTCAGTTTTCCACTAAAATGATGTGGTTTCTAACAGCGAGAGTGTGTTGGTGTGAGACAGAGAAAGAGTCTTTCAAAAAAAGTACACAAATATTTCTGTAACTAAATCATTATCTGAATAATTCCAAGAGCAGAAAGGGTTAGAAAGCAATTTTGTGTCACTGTAATCTACTGTTTGGAGAAGTAAACTCTTCTCCTTTCAGATCTTTGTAGACACAAGCAGAAATGTAAACTTTTGCTACTTCTTTTCTCGTGTTAGGATGGTTAAAAAGTTCAATCATTAATTATACTCATTACAGTACTGGCTTTGCCACAACTGATGTGTCTACTGACAGCCTAAGGAAATCATAGACATTATGTGTTAACATGCAAAAAAACCCAAAACCTGAGTGCCACAGAGGACCAGATACCACTGTTGTCAAGGTTAATGAAGCCTGTAAGCATCATAGGGGTGAGACATTCAAATCTCCCAGGATCAAGATTAAAGATGGTATTAGAAGAAGCAGAGTATCTTGTTCTTCAGCAGGAGGTTTAATGCCTAAGATGCTGCCCTAGTAACTGATGCACAGCACAAAAGCATCAGGTAAGGTGGAACTGAAAGGTAAAATAATAAGCAGGTAATGGACAATGAAGTAAAATAAGGAAATTAGAAATTATATTTTCCTTGCAAGCATTTAACTACTCAAAGATCTCTGGAGGTGCTAACTCCTACTTCTCAACTTTTTGGCTAATTAATTTTTTCCCATTTTAAAAGCCTCATTTTAATTAGCTCCCAAGTTGAGCTGCCATGAAGAGGTTTTATTTTCATTCTCTTTTTTCTATTTGTAAAAAAGACTGGCTTCAAAAGTACATACTCATTAAAAATAATTAGTGATTTAGATACCACCAGAATATATTCAAGGACACAGGAAAAATAAGTTGTTGGGGTTTTGTCATAATTTAGTTGCTTAGTATCACAACAGGGATAAAAAGCCATTTATTTAAATATAAGAATGCTACCAAGTAGATTAAGTCTTGAAGTCACTAGTATTTAAAGAGACTCGCATCCTTTAGTCAGACAATGGACAGGTGCTTACAACAGTTACCACAACACACTTCATAGTTGTCTTCATTACATTGGAATTTTTCATTCCATAAAATACAGCACAAATGCTGTACATGCAGTGCAGTCAATACCACAGTAAAATGTGAAAATAGCATACCTGTCAATTTATTCCTCACATCTACATAGCTGTTTTAGCCTTCAATCAGCATTTTCAGAGTTATAAGTCAGTACAAAAGCAAACCTTTAGGTCAATACATATCTGTAACACATTCATCTGTTGACAAGCTGGCAATTAGTGTGGATTAAAAATGAAGTCCACAAAACGTTATGTTATATATTTGAACATTATGTAGTAGTTTTTCAAACTGCTGATGCCTTCCATATAAGACTTGCCTTGCAATATGAATATTATCACAAATAGAAAATTAGACCCGCAAAACAGAAATTTCTATCTTTCTCTTTTACATCTCCTAACTAGATTATTCTATTTTATTATTACTTTACCCAGGAAAAGCCCAAGAAGCATTTTTCTAGACTGAACTGAACATTTTTCTTATCAAGGAGTAGAGCAGTCTTATTGAATTGAAGTGTGTATCATGTAAAGCAACCCATCAACACAAACACAAGTTTGACCAACTACAGGTTCAACTTAAAATTTACCAATACCACTAACATAAATGCATGCAATGCCTTTGATTCTGGAGTGCAATAACACTGTTCTAATTTACACAAATACATGATTTAATTATTTCTCTGTAAAGCTGAGCTTTCTTACTGTTTTCAAAAGAGAAGCATGATAGGACAACCCTATCAAAATATTTAGGTTATCTCTTGATTCAATTCTACTTAAAGTCTACAGTTTTGCAAGCAATTTACATTTAGCATTCATTTCTCATGCATGAGTTGACCCACTTACACATGCAGGAAATCCATGCCTTTGGGGATTTTTCTGGACTGCTTGCTTTATTTCCACCACACAACTCATTTTATTTTGTCAATACAGTGAGCAAGGTTACAGTCATCCTGTCAAATTTATTTATTTAAATTAGAATCAGAAAAACTGTACTACTCCCTGTGGAACTTCATGGAAAACTTTTTGAAACTTTGAGGCTACGTAACTTCTGCAATCAACTGATTTTGTATGAAAGCACTGATACAAAAAAAAAAAAAAGCAATAGTTACAGTAATTTCTTCTGCAAACTTATAGACTTCTGAAACCCTAGAAAAATATAATAAACCACAATAATATGTATCATATTATACTTGCTTAAAAAAATGAGAGAAAAAAGATTTTTCTAAGCAACCCTATAGAATAAAGCCAGATGGAATAAGATCATTTAAGAAGCAGCTATGTAGGCGTCACATCTGCTTGCTTTGACTATCAGAGATCTACTTAACCTAAAATATTTCCCCCTACATCTCTTGAGGATTCACGTTTGAGAAGCTTCATTTGAGGTCGCTTACCATCCTCACAGTGGGGCTGCTGAAAGGGAACCTTCCCCAGGCAGAAATTGTCCCAAGGTCACATGCCATTCAAGTCCAAATAGACTTGTATGTAACAGAAAGGAACTTCCATTTTACACAATTTGCTAATATGGTGTTTCTTTCACACATTAGCAGCTTACCAGAACCTCAGGATAGATTTGCAGATAGTGTTTCAGTGGATTTACCCAAAGGCCTATCTGAATTTACACATCTAATGCTATTGTGAGCAGTATGGCGTATAATAAACAACTCACTAACAGCATTTTAAATCCTTATTTCTAATGCTAACAATTTTTCCAAATGCAGTTACGCCTCAGGCAGGGGTTTGTTTTCCAGCTTCTCAAAGGCAAAATGTTTCTGCTCTTTCTAGAGAAGAGTTATGTACCTTTCCACCTGTGTTACATAAGAAGCTGCTTTATAACAACATCACTGAAAGACTCTAATGCTTCTCCTGCTCTGGACCAGGAAGTTGACTTTCAGCAGGTGAGGAATGTCACCTCATTAGGGATATCTGTTCTACTGTCCCCATGGAATATGGTCTATAACTGAGCTATACATTGCTGAGAACTGAATATTCACCTGCTCAGCAGAAATTTAACCATAGTTTAAGTCAACTCAATTATTCAGTTCCACCTGTACTGACAGTTTCACACAGAATTACTGTAATGACTATATGACATTCCAAAAAGTATCCTTCAAGTTGGCATTCTGGAATCTAAAAATACTGTTTCTTCCCACATGTTGGGAGCTATCGTTATGTAAATCACAAGGATTAAGAAAGAGAGACCAGCAAAGAGAATCTGAAAAAGTTACGAGAACAGAAAGAGAAGTCAGTGCCACCCCAGATGAATCACGAACACACTGCTCTGGATTCTCAGCAATCTTTTCCTCCCCAACAAACAACTGTAAAATTCCCTAGCAAAGGCTATGCCTCCCTCTACTTCTCATACAAGGCTACACAGAAGATAATGGTTTACTCTAGGTGCTACTTACTGCATTAGCATGAACAATCTCTGTGTTTTAGTTCTTCATTTGAATAAGGACCACATATCCATGTCCTCCATATTGGAGGATTCCAATACCTCCTTATTTCCTAGACAACTCTGAAAACAGTGTAATTGAATACAGTTAAAGTGAGAAAGAAGCTTTGAGGAAAACTCCACAAAGAAGTTACAAGTTGCTTTTACAATATTTTATGATGTGTAGAGTATCAAAACATACAGTAAATAAACAGTAAATGAAAGAAAATACTAGAAAGCTGAATACTTGGTGACTATTGTTCTACACAGGGATCACAGCAGAAAGAAGTGACAAAGCAGCATGACACTACATATCTTCAGAATTTTTCCTGAAATTGTACGTAAAGAATTCATAAACATAGGAACTAATTTAACACCATCTCTTTCTAATTTTGTGCAATATTTTGATAATGATCAGTAAAGAAAGATTTTTCACTTTTAAGTAGAATACACCTTGAGGTTTCAAATGAATTCTCAAAGCTTTCCACTGTCTCATTAAGCACAAGTTCTATCTAAAATATTACTTACATTTCCTTAGATTCATCATTTCTTAGGAATGTGTTCAGTCATTTTAAACATTTCTGAAAGCTTACAAAATATAAAACCTATGTAAAAATCTGCAAAAAATACTCAGGGTCATTGAAAATTAATGTCATTCTTTTGCTAAGTCATTTCTAATGCATTTATTAGGACTTTACATTTAAAGGCAGAATGATTTCTGCCTACTGAAAATTAGAAGCCAAATAAACTTCAACACAGAACTATTAGAAAGTCAAAGGACCTGAGGCTTCTCAGAATTTCCATTTCTATGTATCTATACAAAACAAGCTTAAAAGATCAATGCACAGAAGGAACAAGGTTGGATGTGACTCTATGCATGTATGTTCACTGCACAGGAGCACAGCAGGTGCTCCACCTTCTTGCAGAGATACACTCATATTAGCAACAGGAATGACACACTCAGCCTTCTTGTTTCCAGACAGAAAAAATGCTGTTGAACACAACTGATAGATGCTTAATCACATGAGTTATATGCAGATATTTGAAGTGCAGCTGTGTGGAATTAAGCCTACAGCATACCAGATAATGAATAGCTCTTGGAGCTCATGTTAAACTGTCAGAGGTACCAAGGGCAGCAGAAGGCAAGCAGTAGCAGGGTGCATGTGGCTGACCACACCTGCCACGGACATGCAGCACTCACGGCACTGCTCAGCAAGTGCTATTCCATCTATGTGAGTTGACACAATTGTCATACATAAATAAATGCTTATTTTCCCAATGAAGCAACAGCAACATAAAAAGCTTGCTTAGGAATATAAGGGGCTTAGGAATAAAACATGAATTACTTCAGAAGCAGTTAAATCCCAGCATTGCCTAGAACAGCATAAGCTCTTTCTGACTGCGATTTAAAACGCTTACCCAGTCTCTTCGTTGATGTGCCAGGGTTGGTTTTGTGAAATGTAGACACTGATGCTGCTGTTAATTTTTCTTGTTCCCTATTCTTCTCCTTCACTTGAATTTAATGGAGGGAAAAAAGCCCTTAGAGAAAAGTATCAGCAGGCTTTGTGCTGTGAATCCTACAAATGGAGCTCTGGGCCATGTTGTTAACATCTTCTCCTGCCAATTTTCTCTACAATCTGTTTTGGCAATTTAAGAGACCATTTTGTGTTTGAGCA
The DNA here is from genome assembly GCA_013397055.1 of Pachycephala philippinensis. Taxonomy (NCBI): domain Eukaryota; kingdom Metazoa; phylum Chordata; class Aves; order Passeriformes; genus Pachycephala; species Pachycephala philippinensis. Next base: position 299,361 of record VWZT01012040.1, read on the forward strand.
AGTAAACAGATTGAACAACTCTGCCAGTAACTTCCAAATAGGGAGCCACGGCTCAGTGTCTGTTAGGGACAGTTTCTAATTTCAGATGTGCAGATGTGCATGACTACAGTAGCAATGTGGTTTGTGTCCTCCTTTAGTTGCTACTGAAGATGTATTTTTATCACATCTGAGGTAGTGCCCAATTCCTTATCGTTTGTGTCTTTGTCCAGATAACAGGTGTTCAGATGATTCAAATTATGGGGGAAATGCTGTCCTCCTCTGCATCCCCTGGAGCTGTATAAAATTAACTCAAGGTAGAATGTGAACCTTGATAATTAAAAACCCCATACTATGCATCATATTTCATCAAAGACATTTAAAGACAGTTAATACATAGCTTTCATTAGAACCCACATACAACACTTTCAAGAATGCTACAAGATCTTCACTCACTCTTTGCATCCAATACGGGCTTGACTAACTTCCGTGAGGAGTTCAACTCCTGATACTTGGGAAGCAACTCCCTTACCCCATAGAGGGGTGATTCAGTGACCTTCTCTTCATTAACTCTACTGTCCTTCCTAAGTTCTTCACCAAAATAGGATACCTTGGAAATGTGTTTTTTAAAGCAGATTTATTCTGTTTTCTTATTTCCCTTCTTTGCATTAAGGCATAGTTTTCATTTCAGCTACAATCCAAACCTACTGGAAAATGAGTCACATACAAATTAACTGCATGACTTCATTTTGCTGTCTCTCCAAGAAGGGCACAAATGTGTGGTGCTTCTTGCTCCTACATGATTTAAGTTCATACCAGCATCAATGCAGAAGTGAGGAATGCTTTTACATGGGCTCTTAATGCAATGAGCGCAACCACTGTGAAAGCTTCCATGCATCCTTCCAGCCATACAACCAAGCCAGCAACCTCTACTATCCAAGCACTGGCCTGTATCTTAATGAAAGCTTCTCACTCCATCAATTTGTATGGACACCTGTTTTCTTTTATACTTTGCAGACATTTACCAGAAACATATTTAAGAAAGAGCAACTTATTTCACGTAGGATAAAACACGCTTCAAGTCATATATCTAGACATAAGAGTGTAGTGGCAGTAAGCTGCAGCTCATTGCTGCAGACTGCTGAAAGTGTTCCATTTCCCCAAAGAAAATATTACTATATTGAATTTCTACTCCCTCATTTAGCCCTGTGTCATGATAGACCAATAGTCTTTTGTCATCATCTTTATTTATTCTGTTCCTTTTGCCACCTTAACATTTTCCTTGCAAAACCAGTTTGCAGTTAACTTAATTGCAAAATCACCTATGGGGTTGGGTTATTTTTTTGTTCATTTTGAGAATCTTTGCATTTATATTGAAAATCCTTTCAAAGTTCAAGATGGGCACAAAACACTGCAAGGTCCTTTGACAAAATATACACGTGTCTCCATGTGAACAGCAAACTTTTTTTGCATATTGACTACATATTCAACACCAAAATATGTTGTACATCTGCAGAACTAGGCTAAAAATCATGAGATACTGGGGTAAATTTCATTCTCTTCTAAGCAGCTGCATTCTGGTCCTGATACCTCCATAAGAGCCATAAAATAAAGTCCACAAGTTTGGTTTAAATCTTCAGAGGAAGGATTGCTGGTGGCAAAATAACAACCAAAATTCAACCCCCTTTATCTACCCACTCTCCTTCCAGTCCCCCCATGATTTTTTTTCTCACAAGGTTTATATTCATAGCACAAGGGATTCTTTAAAAAGTCAGAGCACTGTGCTAATATCCATATGCTGCCAAACTTCATTTCAGGATAAAAAAGACAATATTTTAAAAATATGTATTCTACTTAACATTTATTATTATAAAATTTATTTTGTTATTTATTTTCATCAAGGATAACTACACAGTTAACTGTTCTCACTTACCCCTTCAATGAAGTAGTTACAATTTTGGTTCAAATAGGCTCTTTGAGAAGTTTCTAGTACTTCAAGGTGAAATCAAAACAAAACTGAAAATTAAATAGATATATTAGTATTCCTCCATTTTTCTGTATTTGAAAATTAAAATTATTTTAGAATTATTAAAGTGCTTACCTTTCAGTGTCTTGAAACCTTAATTAGATCCTTAGTCCATGATGTATACTGCTTATCTGACAAATACAGAAACTATTCTGTGTTGAAGGCATTTTTATAATTCAGGAGCTTTCTAATTAAATTGAAGATGTGGCCTAGGCAGAATTATCTTTCTAGGATATAATGCTATAAATTAATTTGTTATTTCAGTGTAAACAGAAATGAAATGCAACTTCTTTTATCATGCACATTGTAAAATTCCATTTCACCCTTCAAGAGTAATTATTTCTAATATAGTCCCGGACTTGGAATCTCTGTCAGCTACATACATAAAAAACAACTTTCTGTTATTAAGACTGGATAAAACAAATCCATATTGTTAGGAATTGGGTGGTTAGAAATTAAGAGAAAGGAGCCATACATGCAATGACCAAGGGAAAAAACTGAAATAAAACCACTTCCCCCATTTTAAAAATCTGTTTCTGGATCTGAAAAGGCAGGTGAGTATCTTTGGTTCAGGAACCAGACAGTATCATAAATTGTGCAACAAGGTCTTCCACTAAGAGAGAAACCCCCTTGATCCACTCAAAAGTAGTGATGGGAAGAAGCTCCTTCCCATGTCACAAAACTTGTTTGTTTTTATTATCTCCTTTTCCCACAACAGAAAACCCACCATGCTTTGAACAAGAGAGAGATAAGAGCATGCAAGTGAGCTGTGTCACACTACTCTGTAGTATGATGTTGAGGCTACTGGGCTTGGAAGGTCTAAATAAATTCCTTGGCAGGCCAATATCCCAAACTGAGCAGCACAGGCCTGCTGCAGGGCACTCCTCTCAATCTCTCCTAACAGAGCAGACCCGTGTGAGGGATTAAGTATTCACCAGAGCATTGCTCGTTTCATCTCCTTGATGCGTTCCAGAGCTGCCCCACACAAAGGAATCACTCTTGCTTTAGGAAGCTATGTACGTCGTGAGAGGACCTAATTTAAGTTCCTGGTCTGAATAAAAAATACAGCTGATTAAAACCAGGGAGTCACTGAAGTTTCCCAGATCCCAAATGGAAGTCTTAATGGCCATGCTTTTCACCACTCTAAAGAATAATTTTTCTCTCTTACAAGCCAGTAATTTCAGTTAGCCCCAGCATGAACATAAGAGATGAGCTTTTGTTCACATCTTGTCTATACACAGCAGCAGTCGCACGGCTCTTAAATTAACTGTCCTCTCCATTGGCCAAGGCTCCAGGAAATGAGCCCAGATTTTTCATCTCAAAGACCAGCTCTGGACATAAAAATCTTAACTAATGAATGCCTTGGCAAGGATGGTAAACCTCCACTGCTGTGAAAAACTAGTATTTTTCAGTGATCTTTTTTCTTCAATAATATCCCAACCTGAAAAAAGTTCTTTTCTTTCAAGTAAATAAATCCCATTATTTTCTTCTGATCATACTTACACTGGCTGTCTCTGATGCCGGGCTCTTATTTTATTACTACAGAGAGTGATTCAAAAACATTTTCACAGAATAATCCATAGGTGCAAGTTCTTGCAGCAGAAGAATGATCAGAAGGGAAGCCAAGACAAGTGAATAGTATTGATTCTGCATCATTTCTAGTTCACACTAGTTTTTACCTATTTTATACATATCAGAACTTGCACTACGTATCACTCAATATTCCACCATAAAGTGAGTTAAACATGCTACAAGAGAATACAATACAAATGAGTAACTTTCTTAGTGAAAACACCAGTCAGGAAAAGTCCCATTTTTAAAAATCCCATTCCTGTAAGCTAATGAAATACGTTAGGTTTTGCTATTTGCATTTCTTTGTCATCTTGCAGAGCATTGTCTTGTACGTATTTTCTTTTAAAACTCAGCATCAAAATTTTATCTGCTTCTAGAAAATCCCATCTTGCTTGTTATGCTAATTTTGACAGCCCCTGCTAAAAAAGAGACAAAACTTTTTAACTTACATAATCTACATACTTTATATGTAAATAAAGACTTACAAAAGTATTCTTACTTGCTGACAAATCTATTAAAAGAGCAAAAAGTGTCAAATCATTTTAGTAAAGAAATTACTTTGAGCATACTAGCTGAAAGCTGGAGAGGTGAACACACATTGCCAATGTGCTGTACAAGTCCGTGGTATACAGTTACACACATTTCAATATCTGACATACACAAATCAATCACCAGAATCAGACTGTCCACTCGCACAGACTTCATCGGAAACACCAACAAACACTCCTTTTCTTAGACACACTATTTCTCCATCTACAATCACTTTAGGTTGCAGTCACATACATTACTGATTTGTTCCTGAGTCCTTTTCAGTCTTTGTAACTCGGGCGTATCGGTCACAATACTGAACCCTCTTCCTTTGCTTTCTTCAAAGTCTCTTTTGTATTTTACCTACAGAATAGAAAATACAGAAGAACAGGGTTGTTTTTATTTTCCACAATGTGCCCCTAGCAACTTAGCACTTTTCTTACTGTAAACAAAGCACTTGTGAAAGGCTTTCAGCCTTTAAAGGAGAAGCCTGCCTTCATCCACTAACAGAGATAGGCAGCAACTGGGCAAAATTCCCCAGTGCCCAAGCAACTGCCTCCTCCAGGGGTGCCATGGGCTCACCTCCACAAATACTGCAACTGTGGAAATATCACTCCCTGTTGTCATTTCATTCTCAGAGCAGTTACCACAGAACTATAGCACTTATTCTCACACAAAGGAAAACATCTATAACTAAACCTGGAGGTCTTCTAACACACAGTTTCACATTACATCGGCTCTTCATGATGATTCTACCAGTCTCTTTCCCGGTTGAAACATAAATTACACGTTAAAAAATACTGCATGAAAGGAGTATTTAGAATATCATCAAGTCAAACCTTTGTAAGTTATGGAATGGCTGCCTTTACAAGCTTAATTTCTCCCTCTTGCACATATGCATTCAGATATTGTCTTTAATCAGGTACTCATACATTATGCTTTGGCAAGGCCCCCTGCTTTATTGTGTACACAGCAGAGAGGGTTCCATATGTGGTTGTATCTTTTTTTTTGGACAGACTACTTAAATCCTACCATCAAGGTAGGAATATTAGTTTCCTCAGAAGCTTTTATATAGCTCTCATCGCAGCCGTTAATCAATCTTCATAATGCACCCTGGAAAGTGGGAATGGCGATATCCACACTACTAGGGCAACATGCAAATTGAGGTAAAACAAGCTTAATTTCCAAAAACATACAGGGGTCTCAGGGTGTTCAGTCTCAGATCAACTCTCTAACAGTAGAATATGTTCAAATTACAGGCTTGGGTTACGTGTACCCGGTACTTCCGCAAATCACTCTTCGGGTACTCAGTTTCAACATAAAGAAACAAGATGAAATCTTCAAAATCTTACCTCACTGTAGAGCAACAGACAAAATTCTGCAGCAACAGAGTCAGGACCCATGTCTCCATGAATGGATTCAGTTACCTTACTCATAACAACTTCCTTTTACTTCCTATAGCCCCTGCTTTACTCACTACACATATCCAGATTTTGTGACACCCTGCGAGAGCAGTAGCACAGACAAAGCAGGATTCTCCTTCACACAGCTGATAACCAGAAAACACCCAGTGCATGCACCAAATTGAAGGTTGGTTTAGGCTTATTTCACAAACAAGCACTTAATGTTCTGATGGTGATGCACAGGAAGAAATACTTCTAAATCACGAAAGTTATGTTTCACAAGGCTATAGAACATAGTTTGTTCTCCCCATCCTAAACCTCAATCAGTATGTTAATAACTTTTGCTTTTTCTTTAATATAGCTCACACATAAGCCCATCAAACAAATCCTTGAGACACAGCAGCAAATGATCACATCAACAAACTACCATTTTTCCTGTGTTCCAGATTTCGAGCTGGCTGTAGATTTCACACAAGTATAATATTTTCATGCCACCCTAAGACAAAGGAAACAGACCCTTCCACTCAGGCTTTTGAGCAAACCACGGGCTGATCGGCCCACGCCTTTCTGTTCATCTCCCCCAGGTTCAACCCCTCTGCAACTTTCCTTCCATTTGACCACCATGTTTCAGATTATCATTTTGTCTCATTTCTAAACTAGTCTAGTCCATCTCTCCACAGCTTTTTGTTAAATCTCTTTACCCAAGGCACTCCAATATTCATTGCCTATTATCTCCCTTCTACCAAATGGCTCTCCATCTTCACACTGACTCTCAGAGGCTTCCTTAAACATACTGGGAGGACACACTATTCCAGGACTGTCTGATGCCAGGAAAGAGGTCTTAAGAGTATCTCTGAACTTGCTGTATTTGAAGTCATACAAAACTTTATCAACATTGGAGTTCCATGGCCAAGGACACACGAAAAACATAAAAGTCTTTTTCATTTCAGCAAGCTTCAACTCTTCAGCCCTAAATGCTAAGAAAATTGAGCTGTTCAACAACTTAGTTGAACTCAGCTGCTCAAAACAACCAACCAACCTGTCAATAATTCCAAGTAAGGGAATAGTCTCAGCCTCAGAAACTGCTGAATATTTTGTACAAAAATTACAAATTTGGCCTGAAGCAGGCAGCTGACATGGGAATGTTCAGCCTTACTTCTTGAAGTTTACCAGAATTATGAGCAAGTGAACACATCTTAGAAATGGGTTCAGCGTTCAGCCCTGACTAAAGAGAGATTACCCATTGTTAGAAAGAGCATTTCCTGTTATTAGTTCCAAATGTACTAGCCATTAACTTCAAATGACCTTTATTCATCTTACAAAGAAACAGAAGAAGAGAGGAAGGGAACTAGATAGTTTTAACTTAATATTATTTTAATCCCTCAGTCAGATAAAAAGGGCTCCTACTCTCTATTAATAAATCACTTCACAGGAATAAGGTTAACTACAGCTCCCAGAGCAGCTACTTTGAAACCATTAAAAATGCAAATTATTTAAAATATCAGCAGAGTTAACATATGCATTATTGGATTTTGCTACCTAACTTCAAGATGTAGGTTTGAGTCATAAAAATCACAAAGTAATGTTATGTTTCATGAAGAACACAGCTCTGTGAAATGTGGCCCACTAAAACTCCTAGTTAGTGTAAGTTCAAAAGAAGAAAGACCTCCGTTTTCAGAAAATGTCAAATAATAAAGGTGACAGCAGTCATTTAGAACTGAAAAGAATATTCTGTATGGGAGCTGTAAAGATCACTACAACAAATTATTTAACCAGGGCTGTCTGGGATGGAGTTAACTTTCTTCATTGCAGCCATTATAGTGCTGTGCTTTGTATTTGTACCCCGAAGAATGCTGATAACACACCAGTGTTTCGGCTATTGCTGACCAGTGCTTGCACAGCTTCATCCCCAACACCATTCCCACAGGCTGGGGTGCATGAGGGGTTGGGAGGTGACACAGCCAGGACAGCTGATCCAAACTGACCAAAGGGATATTCCATATCTTAAAACACCATGCTCAACAAAAGGAAAAGGGGAGAGGGGACATGAGAGATGAGTGAACCACTATGTGTACCAAAGCCCTGCTTCCAGGAAATGGCTGGACATTGCCTGCTAATGGCAGGTAGAGAATAAATATTTATTTTGCTTTGTTTCTGAGTGCAGCCCTTGCATTTTTCCCAAAAACCTTGACACATAAGGGTTTGGGGTTTTTCGTATTTTCTTCCTCTGTTCCCCTGGGGAGAAGGAGTGAGAGAGCAGCTTGGTGGGCACCTGGCAGCCAGCCAAGGTCAACCCACCACAAACTGAAACCCTCAAAATTTAGTTTTGAAATGGAAATGTGTAATCCCTAATGACTGAATCATAAATGCAGTCATTTCCTACAAAGATGATTTTAGTAACTCCTCACCCAAATCCCAGCCAGTGGCTCATAATGCTTCGCACTGGCTCCAAAATGCAGTCTCACAGATGCAGAGCACCCTCAGTGGTGTCTGCCCTGAAAAATTGATCTTCTGAGAGACAATGTGTGGCATAAACATTAGAAATCAAACTATAATAAATCACCATAAGTGAAAAGTTTTAAGTGAAAATACTTCGTCAGAAGTAATTCTGCACAGACCCACAGTGAAAGGACTAAGTGATCCAACAGATCTTTCACAAATCAAACTTCTCAGATTTGTGACATTACCAAGAGACCTTTGAGAGACCCAAAGACAGGATTGTGTAAATCCATTCACGGGGTCAGCATGAAGCAGCCAGAAGGTCGATCTTACTCTGTAGGACAGAGGGTCCATCTTACTCTCTATATAAAATATTATGCTGGAGAAAATGCTGCTCGTATTTTTTTGCAGGTACACTTGACACGTGGCAGCAAAGTCACCTATTAGGATAACAAGATTAATTTTTCCTGGGAAAAATACTCTGAAAATACAAATGGAGCATAAAAGATTGATTATACTCTTGGCGGTTCTGGCACCTACCCTTAGTCCAGCCTCATTTGCAATACCAGAAGCACATATCAGTTGAACAAACACCACAGGAGTCCAAAAACACCAAAGAAAAAGAGACAGAGAAAGAATTCAACATGGTGGATCATCATGCTTTTCTCATCACTGGAGAGCTGTGAATAATGCTGACCTCAGAAATACTATTCATTCCATCTCCACCTCAAGATACTCAGCCACTACAGAGCAAACATTAATTCCCCAAAAGCTACAGCAGCGTTAAAGCTAGTTTCCTGTACAGTCCCTTCTTCACTTTCGGCTACAGGCCAGGTAGTTATCTAATTAAATCTCCTTCCTTATCTGATACACTGCATAGCCCCACAGACTGTGCCATCATCATGTCTCACATCCAGCAAGGAAGGAGTAAGCGGGTAGAATAAGGAGATAGGACCCCTTACACCCACATTTGCCTTGAGAGGAACGTTCATAGACCTACAGTCTTTACCACACCCTGAATATTTATGAATTTGTTTCGGTATGCTGTGTTTGAGGCTTGCCCAGAGCCATCTGCTCCTTCTGTGCCCAGCACACACAACTACTTCCCAAAGGTCACCATCTGCTAATACACTGGTTTTTAGAGACTGGCAAGAAATCCTCTCCCACAGTACAGGTCCTAGAGGCACATCTTGGCAAAGATGCCTTTGTTTGGATCTGCTTCTTCCATGGAGCACGTAGACTGTTGATTTTGCCTCAATTTTTCTTATTTCTTACAAAATTAATGGCAAGACAGAGGTAAAATTTACTCTGTAAACTAGGTTTTCACGAACGTGACTAAAACAAATGTTTACAGGTAAATCAAGTGTAAAGAACAATGCTAGACTAAATTCAGTAATTATTTTTAGTTGACTAATCCATCTTAGGGAGGATCCCAGACACTGTTCTATCTGACAAAGCCAAGTTTCAGTCTTCGTGGTATAGTTTGTTTTCTAACACTGCCCACAGCTCTACATCTCATTAATCTTCTGCTCATATTAGAAGTACGTTTAAGTTCCATCTAAGACCCAACAACAGTACCCAATCAGCCGAAGCATTGCTTTTCCTAATAGCAGTAAAACATGGTCTTCCCACTGTCAGTCAATCAGAACTATTATCCACAGTAAATCTAAACAGGAACACAGTAATTGAGAGTGGCATATAGGGCAAACCAAACTGTCCTCAAAATTTTTATATGAACTGGAAGCTCTAAGCTGGGCATTCCTTAGGGAAGTCAAGGAGTCATGGACTCCTAAAAGGCCACTGATTAATGAGTTTTGCTGTAACAGGGGACTGCAGGGTTACAGATTTCATCAATTTTCTCAGATAAAGCAAAATAAAAATTCCCCAAGATTGAAGTTTGCAATTTTTTCAAATGGTCTAGAATGCACAAAGTCATAGTTTAGATTTTTTTCCCTTTTGTTACAGAAAAAAAGCCATTTTCACAATTCATAACTCTGAAGAATTCATCATAATAGTTGAAATTTTCTGAGAGAAGAAAGTTTCTCATTCAAAGATGATGTAAAACTGAAAGCATCAATACTCCAACACAACAAAAAGCCTTTGCAGTTATATGGAGTAAAAATTGCAAGTGCCATCGCTATCATTAAATATTCTGTCTTTCTACATACCTCATTCAAACATTGGGCAAGTCTGTCTGTGCCACCCTGTGAAGTACAGCCACAGCAAATCTCCAACCATCTGCAAATCTCTGCACTGTAATTTCCTGAAGATCTTAGCAGTTTTAGCAGGGAACTACTGCTAAATAACAAAAATCTTGGAATCCACGTCAGAACAGTTAAAATGTTGAATGGGGGCAAATTAAAATATATAAATAGTAGCTCTGGAGAGGACGTCTCTACGATGTGGTCTCTTTATACTTAGAATGATGCAAGTGGCTCAGAGAAAACGCATGGGCAAAAGCGTTCCATACCCCAGGAAGTGCAGGGACAGGAAATTGGAGGCAGTGAGAGATCAAAAATTTCAGAATGAGAAAAAGATGGGAGTCCTCCATTTGGATGTATGACAAGAGCATGTGAACAGTAGCTGGGATCCAAGTAAAATTATGACAGAAGAGAGTGCAATCTGATCCTGTTTCAACAGGCTTACATCCAAACAAGTCGACTAGGCTCCACTCCATCAAAAAATCACTTCCACTGAAAATACATAGGCGCTTCTGCCCAAGAAATTATTTTTCTGCTACTAAGTATGCTCTCAAATGCCTTGCACCTTGTTTTGCTATTGGGCAAAGTGGAAGTCAGTGAAATTAAAATGTAACACTAATGTTTTCCAAAGGCTGCACATGTAGAGAAGATGACATAAAAAGTCTCAAACAACCTGATTTTCCCCCATGTCCACCAGTGATTATCGTCCATTCAAATTGTGCAACAAACCTTACATCCACATTTTAGAAGCAGTAAACAAATTCTGTGCAGAACTACAGCTGAGGAGATATGAGGTTGCAACCTTCATTTCCGTCCATTCCCTATCACTTGGTATACGCTGTGTTTGAACTACTTTATCTCCAAGGAACAGAAGTCTGGGGAGGTGAAGGATTTCTTACTCTACCACAACAGAAAGAGATCTGACTCTACCATATCTCATCTCCAAGGCAGAAAATGAAAGATTGATATATTTAATCCAAATGCAACCTGAAAAATTACCACAAATTTTAATAATACCCTCAGAAGTGAAATCACAGACAGCAAACTCCTCCAAACAGAACAATAATTATCTGACATAGCCGGGGTGGGGAGGGAGGAGGTGGTAAGGAAACACATTTAAACGTCTTATGTATAGATTTGCTAAATCCTGGAATATTGCTTTTATCTCCAGGGTCTGAACTAAACATATAGTCCCTGTCTCGCTGTTTTCATCACTGCGAAAGAGAATGGCCAGGCAACCACCAGGAAAACTATAAACTCATGAGCTGGGTACTCTAAAGGAAGTATGCAGTAAATCACAAGCATGTGAGCTGCTATATGCCTACACTCAACAGTGGACAGAAAATACATAGCTGCTGGTTGGCTAAGGCACCAAGACTGAGCCAGCAAGTCCTGCTGAGAGGCAGGATGTGTTAGCTCGGGCTCAGTGCCATGCAAACCACGGTCATGCAGCCTGTAGTTGGCTCACAGTACTAGCAGAGCTCAGAGGCATCTGGCCACTGGGTACCAGAAAGATGTAACACACAAATGCACATCCACACAAAAGACAGGCAGCTACAGCTATTCTGGGGGGATTTAAAAAAGAAACAGCAAACATTCCCTTCTCTGCAAAGCCCTGCCAAATAAAACCTCACAAAACCTACCTAATAAATATTCCAAATAACACGATGGTCATATTGATCCAAAGAGGATAGAATATTCACACGAAAAATCAAGCCAAAAACTGAACTAAAAAAATACAGCATGGCACAGAAAGAAGATTAACCACAGAAGGGATGTAAAGAAGACTGACCTCAGAAAACTGTAATACAGACCAAAGGCACAAGTTGTAGTCACATGCTACAAAAGGTAACCAAAACAAACACTAATAGGCAACAGAAGCTAGCACATGACATGTGAAGAAAAAAAAACTGTAAAACTTTAATGAACAATTGCCAAAAAAATCAGGGCATGTTCACTGCTATAGCAGAAGAAGGAAGCTGAAACGGGCCCAACTGAGAGCCACCAGAATGCAGCCCAGAACAAAGTGCAGAGAAAAGGGAACTGAAAAATTTAGATTTGAGCAATGTAGGTGTGCAGGCGCACAGGAGTCACAGGAAATAATGGGACACGGTGCAATTACACTCTCTGGCCTCTGGTAACAGCTTACCAAGCTTGAAGTCTCTCTGTCACTCAGACACCATGTAGCTGGCACCTTGTATACCACTCACATGAGTAAATATCCTCTTGTCTCATTCAGCTACAGCTCCACTTGTTTATTTCCATGGTAAAGACACACCATCTCTTATTCCACAGAGTTAACAGATCATTTGACTTCAGGTGTCCTTATGGAACTTCCTTACAACTGTTTGTAGTGCCACTTATGGCTTATTTCTTGAGAACTGATGGATCAAGTGTGGGCCTGCAGTGCAACCCTGGTTGCAAAATCCATGCACGCTGCAAACAACCTGTGCTCCCTTGGCCATATTAGTTAAGGATGTCTCATGCAGTCAGTTCCTCTGTCTCTGTACAACCAAATGCCGGAGAGAGGGACTACACATCATTTCCACTTAACTGTAAGGAAATTCTGAAATCCTTAAAATTTTGGCTGCCTTCCAAGTTATCTTTCTTCCACTCAGCAATGAAGATAAAGCCAAAGCTATTGAAGGCACCATGAAGGTAGCATAGGGCTTTAAGAAGCAGCTTCCTTTTCAAAAGTTGGAGGGAAAAAGGGAAAAAAATATGGAAGTCCATAAAATCAACTTCCAGTTAATACATACTGCTTGGCACCCAGAGATTAGTCTTAGTTAAACTCTAGCCAGAACTTGACAGTAAATTCCAGTTTTCCAAGACTATATTCTCTATTTTGTTCTTCATTTTAAAGCAAGAAGGGAAGGAAAGTGAATGCAAAATGATACATGTAAGAAAGGTAATTTCATACCAGAAAATACATAGTGGGCAGTTCAGCCTTTTATGTTTAGATTTTCATTCATTTTCAACTCTGAATGTCAGATATGTCTGAATGTCTTAATAAATTTCAGCTGCAGAGGGAACAGACACAGAAAGTATTTTGTCCCAACTAAAATTCCAAAAGCTATCATAAGACAAATGTTTGTAAAGACAATTGAACCCCTGCAAATGTTAATCTTTGAAGAAATCCATTAGCTGAATCTCTTAGCGGGAATAATTTCTTATGCAATTCAGTATGTAGGCAACCTCCTATAAAAGCATATCTAATATTTACATCATCAGCCTCTCAAATAACATGATAACAACAAGCAGAGTGAAACTGTTAGACAGGAAACTCATACCATTTCAAAATTATAGTCACATGAACTGAGATCCGATGATGCCAAAGGTCACCAGTAGAATCAGAGCTGCAACCTGGTTCTGACTATCTTTTCTTAACAAATGCTGATGCTCAAATCATCTGACTATAAGATTTCCAATTCCTCCAAACTGTTTACCTCTACTCCTAGAAAATGCTTGCACTGGTAAATCCACCTCATTCATGAAGAGGATACAGGCACATGACTCTAGAGCCCCCGGCTCGAGTTCATACTTCCCCATTCTCATCAGGAATTGGACCCCAGTCCTGCCACAACTCACTGGAAAAGAGATACAGGTTATCCTTGGCTCCTGAAACTAAATGACCCAAGGTTTACAAACAAAAAAATCGTAGCCACAGACTCAAGTTGGAAGTCCTATAGAGAGAACATGGTAACTTAGGGCTAGTTCTGCAGTGTTGATGGTAACAGGGAAATTAGGCAACTCCATTTGTCAGTTATCTAAGTAAAACAGGCAATAAACATATATCCACTTCCCTCATCCCACCCCCATCAAAAACATTTGCTTCTCAGACTCTCATTTTAACATCCTTAAACTGAGATCAATCAATCAATTAAATCATCCTCCAAGCCTACCCTTCAATTTTAGGATCTTCTTTGTGTGCCTCAGCTAAAGCTTGTTACAGTTAATAGGAAAATTCTAACTACATTCAGTTTATCCTTTATTACCATTATCCTAGGGAATTCTTGAGATGGTCAGACCTGGCCAGACACAGTGGGCTTGCTGGACAAAAGGCAGATGTCACTACACACAACCTCATCAACCAACTCACTTTGACAGTGAGAGGAGAGAAAAAATGTTTTTAGAGAATTCGGCTCGTCCTGAAGAAGATATTTAAAACATCTTAAAAAATACCTTAAAATGTAAAAATACAACTTAAAACCACCTAAAATATCTTTAGGTATCTTGAGAAGATATCTAAAGATATCTTGAAAAAGATACATAAAGCCAGGTGAAATGAACCCTATGCAGAGCTCCAACACTCTCCATTATATTGTCCATACATCTCCTGTGATGCTGTATTCTCGTGAGCTACTTCAAAATAAATTCATGACCAGTTCCCTAAAATTTCAGAATTCTAGAGTTGCACACAGATGCCAGTACTGAGTTTGGTGTGGGATCAGTTTTCAGACGCAGAAACTATCAGCTGCATGCAGCTCTGGTTTTTAAATTGAGAGCTGAATCACCAGATTTTTTCAAACTGTGCCTGTAGAGCAATATGTAAAACCCAACTAAAAGAGTGGTTATTTATGATGTGCAAAGGAACGAGAAGGGCAAGTTACCCTTTAAATACATCCATTATTCATTCCTACTGAATACACATGACTTCTGCTTCAAACAGCGAGGGATATGTTGTGAGAGATGCCCTTCTAATAAAAACAAGGCAGGAATGTTAGTACCAGAAGGTTCCCTGCAGGCTAAAAAGTGACAGTTGGCTGGGCTAGGATCAGAGCAAAAAGTGGGTGTAGCAGCAGGGCCTGCTTACATAGAAAAAAAAGTGTAAAGAAAAGAAAGGGTCCACAAATTCAAGGAATTGCTCCAGAAATTAACTGAAAAGCCCTGGGGGGAGGGAAAAAAAAAAAAAAAAAAAAAAAAAAAAACACCACAACTGGTTCAGAAAAGGAAGACCAGGCATCCCAAAGGAGCAGATAGGGGCTGTACTTTCCATTTCTTATCAGAGATGTTAGCTAGTAATAATGAGCAAGCAGGAGGGGAGGGAGGGAAGAGAAAGAGGAGAACAGTTGCAAATCACCCCAGCTGTAAAAACTGCTCCCTTTGTTAAATGGCCCTTAGTGAGTGGAGAGAAGGTGAGAATTTAAAGAAGGGTCTTTGTTATTTAAATGCTATCCCGTGCTGCTTTTTCAAAACTTCCTTAGAAATGTGTAATGAAAGCAACTATTTTTCAGTTCCAAGCCACAGGCTTGGGGTTGGGTTTTTTTCTTTACTGACCAGGGAAAACTAGGAGAGAGGTCATTGCCTCTTCTAAAAGAGACAAATTCCTATATCTGATATATCCTACCTTCTGATTGCTTTTAAAGTTTTGAAAACATTACGCGGATGAGCTTTATTACTACTGTACTTCTGAAACAGAGACTGATACTGTAAACCTTTCCGTAACTTTCAATGCTATTTTTCCTTCTCACCTCCAACATGAAGGAACTTATCCCTCTCAGTACAACCTAATCTTTTATTTTAGGGGAGGGAGAGTAGTGACAGACATAGTCCGACAATAGTGATACAAACTCTATGTGACATTTGCATGCAAGGAAATAGACTGGCATACTATGTCAAAAAAAAACTCTGAAAGATGCTAACTTTCTTGGGTATGACATGGTTTGCATTTTTTTAGAGATTTCTTTATCTAGAAGGAAAAAGTGCCAGCCTACATTCAGCCAGCATGCTATATTCCCTTTTTAATATCTCTGGAAACATCATATCCTACAGGTAAGATGCAACAGGAATTTTGGTCTGCCCTGTCCGAGTCACCAGTTCAGGGAGGTATCTTACAGACAGATTACGGAAAGCAAACACAGCTTCTGTGAGTAGTAATAGAGCCAGCCTGCCCAAATCAAACAAGCTGAATAAAAGATGCATTTAAATTTAATGTTCATTAATTGCAGAGAATTTTATCCAATGCCCACAGTACCCTCATGTGCCAGCATAATAAGAAAAGAACACAACTGGAGGCAATTGCACAATGTGCTTTCCAACATACTTATTTGAATTACAGAGATTAGAAACAAGCTTCCCAGATTTCAAACAATGACTGTCTTTTTCCTTGACAATGTTTAGTATTTTCTGCTGTGGGGGAAAGTAGCAGTAAGTTTGATCTTTAGGCCTCCTGTCAATTAAAATTCACAGACTTTGAGAAATGGTAAATATTGCAAAATTAGTTCTAGTGTAATACAGAAAAGAAGTTCAAAGAAAAACACTGTCTCTTCACAATGGAAAAACCAAGAGAAGCTACATCCTTGTCACTCCATACATCTACCTCTGTAAAGCACATTTGAATCATTTGTCTTGTTGCTTAAACAGACCATACAGGAGTAACTCTGGACAGGCACTTCAAGGGCATTATTTCCACCACAATATTGTTTTTACATTATTTTCCTATCACAAAGCTTAAATGCACATTATAATTCCCGCCTAATGGAAAGATATGAAGGAGTATTTTCCATCTTCCAAAGCATGGGAAATTTTGAACTGAGGCGACTCGGATGTATTTTTCCTGAAAGGACTACTGATGAACTGGTCTGTGTGTGTTGCAATGGGCCTGTGTCCAACCTACTGCAACCAGCAGGAATGTGGACTTCTCAAAACCCAGTTTCAGCTGCAGTCCTTGTTTGGAGGGGTCTGCTCTGCACGATGGCTTGCAGCCATCGAGGGACACCATGTCAGCAAGAAAGCAGCCACTGCTAGAACAATACAGAAGATCAAAACCTGCCTAAGGAAGGATGTCTGTCTTTTCTGACACCTGTAGAACATCCTGGAAACCAGTACGTAATATAAAAGGAAAGTGAGCAAAGAAATAGAGACACCATATATTCAGCACAAGACAGAGGGCTCTGAAAAGAACGTTCAGTGCTGTCACAGCCACTGTCAGATAACAGCAAGAGGAAAGGAATTATAAGAAATTAGTAGATGTAGGTACATTGTACACACAGCATTAGAGACAGCTATTTGTTACGCTGCTGAATACCAAACGTATTATTGCTTTCATTTCCTCATCTGTTTACAGCCTTCTACCTGATTCTTACAAATGGAGTTTAAGTTCTTTTCAAGCAGACACAGGTTTTTTGTGTTGAATTTGTACAGCTCTTAGCAAAGCACTCTAGGACTAGAGCCATTAGATACTGCAGTAATCTGAGTATTTGCTGAGAGCTGACAGTGGCAGCTGTTCTCTCTGCCAGAATTCAACCAGGGTGTTCAGATGGACACCCATACTCACTGAGCCACAGCACCCAGGGGTTCATGTCAGTGTTACTCAAGGTGTTTGGGGTCTGCAAACCAGCGGGGTCCAGAAAATCAGCTACAAAGGCAGAGGAAGGAAGAAGATGCAGAGGACAGGCAGCAGCTAAGTGAGGAGTTCACTCCGCTCCCTGACCCAGACCTGTGCCAATATGGTGCGTTAACGCCGCTTGTCTGGGAGATGTATCAATACTGACACAGGCACTGCCTATCCCAGACTTCTGAAGAGTGTGAGAAGCACACATTTGAGCAGCTCGTCTGTCACCACACACGTGGTGCGGCTCACATCGGCACACGGCACCGGCATGGGGAGCAGAGCGTGGATGGATTTCGTACCAGAGAAAAAATATTTTTGGTTAGCTTAGCCTAACTTCAGCCACTCTGAGCAAACTGTGCACTGTACGTGCACCATTGTATCCTCAGTCGATAGTCATGTCAGTCCCAGCTCACTGCCACACCCCTGACAGCAGCATCGGTTCAGATTTGGCGCTCAGATCAACAAGGCATCAGATGGCAAGCCACAGGCTGAGCATCCAAAACACCCCACTCTTCACGGTGGCTCTTCATTTGTTTGCTACACACTAATAACAGCCCAAGAGGTGGGGAGAAGCTCCTGTAGCACTCCTGGCAGATTCACCCTGTTGGATTCTGCTTGCAATAGGAACTGCTTGTCCCATCCTGGCAGTGCTGGTGGCTGCAGAGGTGATGGAGCAAGCAGTGGTCAGGGTCAGCCCTTCACCTTCAGCCTCAGAGGCTCCTCAGTGGAGTAAGGGTCTGCAAACCACATGTGTGAGAGTCAGCCGTGTGGAGCTCCAGTGGGAGACCCAAATGGTACAATGGAAAGAGAGCGCGAGGTGGAAGCACCAGAGAATGAGAAGAACAGCAGGGAAGAGAATTTCAAGGATAAATTTACGAGGATTTGGGATATTTGTCTGGCTGCATGCAAGAATTCTTGGGACCCTCATAAAATCCTGGACCTGCCCCAGTAATTTTTGAGGAAAAAATGGAGGGGAAAATATATTTGGCATTGCAAGAATACCAGGTGGCTTCACTGTTTGGCAACCATCTGGTCTCAGTTTTCTCTTTGTTAGTAGCACCAGCATCAAATGAGACAGAAATAGAAAATGTTAACTTTTAAAATATACACAATTAGACAAATAAAAGCTACCATCAAGCAAAGGGAATCCAGCAAATGGATAGCAGTGTGAAACACATGGCAAACCATTTAAAAGAAAAAAATAAAAGCACAGCCACCCTGAATTAGAACTAAATTGCATTTAATTTAATGGTTGTCATATTGCGCAAGAATGATGATATTTTTGCTAATAGTTTCACATCATCCCTCCCCTCCAGTTCCTCCACACACCATACAGTAGAAGAGCTGCAGAAGCAGCCAGAAATGTTCAGATTACAAAGGCGGCAATTCAGCATAGAAGAAAAAAACTAGAGGAAGGAGGGAAACAGCAGCAGTGCCAGAGCTGTAGGTGACTACAGAGGAGCAATCCAAAGGCCCATGTTTATTGATCTGTCATTTAAAATTAAATTAAAAAGAAATCATAGTTGAATTTCACATGGACTTTTTTTGTCAGAGATAGTGGTAAGTACACAAAGAATTTAAGGCTTCTCTGAAGTGTCATTTCTTCAAGACAGTGATTACTGACCCAAATGAAGATCAGTTATTTAAAATATGAAGCGTATGCAAAGCTAATTTTTCAGATGGAAGGAGAAGAAAAATTATCTGCAGATTGATTTGCCTCCATGTAAAACCTCATTTGCTCACATGCAGTAGGCAATTACATGATGCAGCTTTTGCACATTACTAATATACTCAATTTGCAGGAAGAGTTTAAGACCTTGGCACAAAGTTTTTGCTTTTCCTATTTTAGAACTGAAATAAACCACCAAGTAGAAACAGAAAAATAACAACTATAGCAAACAAATCTAACTTGAAAATTAAAAAAGAAAGGCTGTTCAGCAACCAGAGACCTCCTGGCCTCTGCCACTTGACTTCACGGTCTTATTCCAGCTGTCAGAGAAAACAATAGATGAAAACACAGTGAGAAGATTGAATATTCTAAAAAAATGCAACAAGGTCCCATAAATGCCAACACGTACAATGTAATCATTTCCATCAAAGAATAGCATCTATTTATCATGGTATATGTGCAGAAACTTGTTATCACAATCATATCGTGCACTAAGATTAAACACGGCTCTGCCACGAGATAACTCTTGACAAGTATCTTGATTTTTTTAATTATTTCTTTTTATTAACTGCTCCTACTTTTTAACAGCACTGTACTGGGAAACTTGCTTTGTCCACTTCCACCTGCCAGCTAAATTTATGACAAATACTTTATCCTCTGAAATTATTAATTATGGGTAGATGCCAAGTGAGGCTGTTATCAGTTCAGCCTAATAAGAGGAGTCCTGCTGAATACACATTGAAGGACACACCATGAGAAAGAATCCCCAATAAACACCAGGAAGTCTAGAAACACAGCAGTGTGGCCTCTGGGCTGAATCCCCACAACATCTATAGGAAATCCAGCTCAAATTGGAGGACTCTGCACTGGCATTTTTTACCAAAAGCACTAAGTGTTAATTAGAGCACCACGGCTTCAATACCCTATGTACTCTATTCAAATAATGACAAAAATAACTACACTGTGGAAACATGGGTTAACAGAGGATCAATGATCCTGTCTCTTCTCAGCTGCCCATCACTTTGCTAAGTGAGTAAAAAATTCAAAATTACAGCACAGAAAACACGTGACTAAGGGATGACGTAGACAGCACAGAAAAAGAACTGAGAATTTCCTAAGAAAGCATGGTTGGTATAATTATACACTTCAAATTAATATATTAAATTTCATCTCCTTTTCTATTACTCTCTAACAGTCACTACAAAAGACATTCCAGTTTTAAGGGGAAAAATTAGACGCAGAACTGTGTTGCCATAACTGTTACTAAATACTTGAAGACTTAAAATTGAAGGCCCTATCTAAATTGTATTTTGGCAAGGATTTATAGAGTGTCATTTTGGTAACATGGAAATAATTGATGCATATCAAAGGCAGATTATTTTAGAAAAACTCCCTATCATGCACACTTAATATCTTAGATTTTCTTGCTTCTGTTCTCTTTGATGTGACAACTATTAAAAGACTAAATGTTAAAAAATTCTTCACAAACTGTTTTCAAACCAGAGGCATGTCATTCTCTCAGAACTATTCAAGCCCGACATTATTTTAAATGCTGAGAGTAGTATGTAAAGAAATCAGACAGGCTGAATTTCAGGAGCAAAAATGTTTGAGTTATTGCAAACATACTTGCTACCAAGATGCAGAGTGTTACTACTGTGTTTTGGCTTAGGAAAGCCATTCTCAACTAGCTGAGTATTGCTTTTTTTAAATGTCAGTGAGTATTTATATCACAGTTCATCATAATCATCCACCACAGTCTCTGTCTCTTTAAGAGTAAAATGAATGAATTTAATTTTTTGTAGATTTATCTATAAATCAACATAAAGCTGGCAATTTTGACTACGAAGTCAGGAACTCAGCTCAGCAAATATGGTAAACTGTTCATAATTTCTGTCATTAAGTGTAATATATAGTAGTGACTGTCCACATAAACCATTGCAGATGTCATAAACCAGGCTGAATAACCAGCCTGGTAGTACAACAGTTTTCTGTAACATTTCCCACATTTAAACCTTGCATTTAGAAACAAAAAAATTCAAGAAACTACCAGCTGGTGGAAGGAAAACACAAACAGATCATGTTCTGTTTTTATTTGAAAAGGGAAGGTGGTGATCAAGCATCTTGTACTTTAGAGTTCTCCAAGTCCTTGCCTACTAATTAAATTCAGACACTGACCAGTGACACATTTCAGTTTGACCTCAGCCACCTAATGCTCTGAAAAGAATGTACAGGGAAAAAGGTCAAACAAATTCCAACTTACTTTTAACTACAGCCTCAAATCCTCTGTGAACTCCACACCACATCTTGCTTCTTTAAATGTCAAAAAAAACCTTCAGCAGAGCCCAGGGAAACACCATCTTTCCCATGAATCTTTTTATGATTCCTTCAGCTCACACCACAGCAATTCCGTGACTCCAGTAATTACACATGCATCTCACAACCAAGAAAGACTCAGTAAGCAAAACAGGACACTATTCTTTCCCCTCAAAAAAAAGGCAAAAATTACCCAAGCGCAGCATACATTATCGACTCCAAAGTGATATACAGCCCTTAAAGTCTGCGCTGACTGTATTGAGAGTTCCATAACTAAATCCACATAAATCTGGTTTTTAGGTCAACCCGTTTCTTTTACCATAGTGCGATGGAAGTGCCAGGTGCAAATCTAGCTGATTCAGCTGGAAATTCTGCCAGGAATTCAAGGGAGTGTACACGGCTACAGATGCTAAACCACATTTTGAATGGATGCAGTGTATGCTTTTCACGTGCTTAAGCTGCTCTGCCAGCCAGTGCAACGGAGATGGTGCCACAATCCCAAACTCGCGCTTCCTGCTTCAAAGCAAATACTGCCAGATGTGCTACCTCCATCCATACTGGGATGCACAGGAACTCTAGATGAGGCTGAGAAAGGCTTCTCAGACCCCTGCTGAGCCATCAGTCACGTTATTAGCTGACCCTCAATGTGGAGAAAGCAGAAGGCACCAGCAGAGTTTGTTCCTGGATACCTTTTAGCAACACTTTTAGAAATAGCATCTATTTATTATTTTTGATTTGATGAAAACAATATGGACACATGGTAAAAGCCATGCTTAAGGATAATAACAATTCTTATAATTCACTTATCCAATTCTACATCCTAAATGTACAGGCTAGAAATGCACATGCAATGTTTGGTCTTCCCTTATCAAGTGGCAGAGAGCACTTCTCATAGCATTAACTAATTACAATTATAAATTATATTACCACCTAAAACCTAACACTGCAAAGAGTTCAAAACTCCCATAATAAGCCAGAAACACTATGACCATTTTTAATACACATTAAGACACAGACCCTTCAGAAAAACTGAATGAATAATAAAAGGTGGATTTAGCTACCTTGTAGCTATTTCTCCAGCCCTGTCACATTAGCATGCAATTATCACACAATAATTAGCAATAAAACAAAACATCTTCTAAAAAAGTCTGTTTGCTGCAATCTTTCAAGGCCCATTTTCAGGGTATTGAAAAGTTTACAGTTTTTTCTTCTTAACCTCTTCTTCCTCCTGCACTCTCCTGCTTTTTCTTCTCTTTTTCATCTCCCTTCCCCCCCCAACCCATCAGCAGAGATGGAGCTTTTTTCTTTACGCTCATAATCAATCCTCCCAAGCTGGATTCCACTGCATCTTGACATAACAATCAATTACTTTCCACAACCAAGGGTTTCCAGAGAAAAAAGAGTCCAGCATAAAGCTTTCCTTATTTGTTTTACAAAAGCAACATGAACCTTTGAACAAAATTTTAGGGATGAAATAGCTAAGGGTTTGATAGATAACTATGTCATTTGAGTACATGCAAAATTCTTTTTAGAAGAGATCAGAGAAAAAGTTAAAAGACTGAAAAGTGTGATAAGGGGAAAACAGAAAATGAAGGGCAGATCATTAATAGAAGACCGTAGAAACAAAAGGAAACTAACAGAAAGAAAAATGAACAAAGGGCAAGACAAAAAAAATTTAATAGAAAATAAATAACAGATACGCTATGTTCAGAACCTTCTCAGCATCATTGTCATTTATGAGTACATTTTCACTTGTCTAATTCACGACTCAGGCTTTTATTCAGTGAGTCAACTCCCCCCAAGACTGTAGAATAAAGAAAATGGGATAATAATAGGGGTGATATTGTGATAGAAAATGTTTTAAAGAAGAAATCAAGATCCAAAACCTATGGATTCACCCATTCTTAGGAAAATTCAAGTACTAAGATGTAGTTTCCTGGCAAAATTACTATCCAGATACTGCCTGATACCAGCAAGCTAAATCTGATATCCCAAATGAGTGTATTTGTGAACAAGAAGACAGTGTTACTGGTTTCTCTTTTCCTCCTACATGTCAGCAAAAAGCCATCAATATGTTATTTCATAACTACAAGACATTTTCTCACACAAAAATTATTTTGTTACATCCTGAAACACATGAGGTCAGTACTGCACTATCGTAAGAGTTTTCTAACATCAGCTGCCATAGAAGTGAAAAGAAGTTTTCTTATTTTCAAACATATGGTCTGATATATTTCCCAGGAGGGAAGAAGGCAACAGTTAACCCTCTTCCTTCTTCTTTATTTCTATTTTGTGACTAAAATGACTTTTTTTAATTGCTTTAATCTGGGAGATTCTCTTTTAATTTCTTTCTTTCTGAAAGACTTCATCTTGACCCTTGTAGTTTTTAAGTGTCCCTGTACAATTATTGTGCTGCATCTGCATAATTCAGACACTTTAATCCACTCTTCTTTTGATGAAGGACAGAATCTGACCTATTTTCCTGCTTCAGGTTATATTTCAAAAGAAGACAAATGCTTACAGTAGATATTGTTTATGCGAGCATATTATTGTCATGTAATTACTTTGCCATAGCTTTTGCTTTTAGTTTCTCGTATTAATCCGTGTAAATCTACACTTTTACATATGGACTACAATAAATGCTCACCATATTTTGAAGGAAAAAAACCAACACTACGGAATTTTTCCTCATGACACTCTCTGTGAACTCCAGCGAACTCCTCCTCCCACTCCTGACAGTATTTGTATGATGGTTTTTGTTGCATTCTCAATCTGTGCCCTTTGAACAGTGCTATCTTGAACTGCAATCCAAAAATCAATATATATCTATCAATATCAGGAATATAATTTTATTGCCTGGTTTTATTGACTCTTTCAAAAATTCAAAAATAAATCTTTTTAAAGCATCATTTGGGCAATTTCCGTTCAAAAAAATAAAAAACAGCTACAAAAATTTTACATAAGCAGTAACAGAAAAATATACACCTACAACACAAGTCCTAGGAGAGCTTGCATCCTTTTTAAGTTTTAAAATTAGACTATTTTACAAGGCAGAAAAAACCTAGAAATTTCACTGCTGTTTAAACACCAATATATTTCAACCCAAAATGTCCTTGTCCCTGAGGAATATCTGCTAAATACAAGAAGAGCTTGGCTAAAGGAATTAAACAGTATCACAAACAGCACTTTCACTGCCAGATGCTTATTGGATATTATTCTTCTAGTGTATTAAAAATAAGAAAATTTTCCTCATTACAGAGATCACAAAACTAGCAAATGAGGAGAAACTAAACACCACAATTACCAGAGCAGTGAGGAATAGACCTCAAAAGATCTTGATTTATATCACTGCTTACTGAATTACATTTCTTTTTCAGTTGTAGGAATTTCACTAGTTTTAAGATCCCATGAAATATAAACAATGGCACCTTATGTATTTATAATACTTCAGCTGTGTTCAGAAAACTATTTTTTTTAAAAATCACCAAACCAACAGCCCAAATTTCATGAAGAATCATTGCAAAGCAGGCTAGAGATCATCTCATCCAATCTTCTGTTGAAAGCCTGGGTTTAGATCAGGTTATTGGGGCCCTGTCAAGCTGAATCTTGAATTTCTCCAGCAAGGGAGATTTCACAACTTCTCTGGGCACCTTATTTCAATGGTTAATTGTTTGCATGGTGAAGTTGTTTTTTCTTATCTCCAGGACAGAATTTTCTCCTGAAGCAGCTATTCCAAATGCCTCTTCTCCAACTACCATGCAACCTTGCAAAGAGAGAACCTCCACTTTGTCTGCACCTATCCTTGGACATGAGAAGACTGTGGTTAAGTTTCCCCTTAGTCTTCTATTCTCGAGGCTGAGAAAGCCAGTTCTGTCAGTCCTACTTCAGACATCAAGTTCTCCCCTTCTTTTAACATCTCCGTGGCTGTACTGTGGCTGGCTGGGATTCAGTTCATTTGCTTCATAGCAGCTTGTACGGTGCTGTGTTTTAGATATGTGACCAAAACAATGCTCATAAGACATTAATGTCGTTGCTGTTGCTGAACAGCAGTTTCACAGCTTGAATATTTCTCAGTCTGCACCCTCAATGAATAGACTGAGGGTGTGAAACAGTTTGGGAAGGGACACAACCAGGCATGGTCAAGTGTCATGCCAAAACAGTCATTTTAAGACATCACCTATCCCAAGCACAATACCTGATTTTATGAAGAGAACTACACTGATTTTTATGTTCCAGTTATCTTAGTACTGTTTCTTATTTCTAATTAGCCAGATGGAGGGGTCAATTTGTATCAAAACTATAGAATAAGACTATTAAAATGGAGTTCGTAGTGGAACTAATTTGCGGGGTTTTTTTTATTTTTTGAGTTACAACTTAGGGCAGAACATGCTTCTCAAAAAGCTATTACGTGACTTAAAAGACTAAGTCTGAAAAAGTAATTTAATAATTTGAATCCCTAGGACTGATTTAAATATTAAGTTGTTCCATTTGTGATGAAAATTAATTGGGCTTAGGCACTTGGGGGAACTAACTCTTGGTCTGGAAGTCAGAACGTAAAGGAGCTGGAATAAAAGAAAATCTTATCTTGTGTTTCATTCTTCATAACTTCAAACAGCATTTTTATTTCTGTAAAAGCTCTTTCACCACCAAAAAGGACAGCTGGTAGAATGCAACCAAAGAAACACAATCTTTATTAGTTTCCCACTTTCTATTTTCCTAAATTTACATCACATAAAATTAAAAGCTTGAGGCATTTGGCTCCTGCAGCTTATAGACAGTTCCCTATAACCAGAGAAGTAAAAGGTAGTCTAGGCTAAAAAGCAGGTCATCTTAATAGACTGTCATAATATTGCCATTAAGTCATAAACAGCAGACTTGGCTGCTCTACATACACTGTTTCACCTTCCTATCCATAATCTGGAGCTCTGGAAAGTTACAGACATCCAAGCTTGCGTCAGTTTGTGTTACTGTGAAAGAAATTCAGGTACCACCTCAGACCAGATGGAGAGAGGCTCGGGAAAGATGCAGAGCTATTACAGAGGATGACTGCAAAGTTCCAAAGGAATCATTTTGGCTTTGTAGATAAATTTTACTAATTTCAGAAGTGGAAGCTTCCCAAAGACTGGTGAGAACACAGATAGAAAGAACTGCTCCTGCTTCTGATTTGCTGTTCTTATTTTCAAAATAGAACACAATGAAAAGATGGTTCATGAAACTCGGGAACAGAAGTATAATAAATTTTGTTGCAACATGCTCTCACTTGTTTCTCACCAAATCTCAGATCAGGCACATAAACATCAGGAAAAATCATAGCTGAACATGAGATTTACATTATTTGGAGCTCAGATGAGGGATACTGATAGAGAAATCTCAAAATGTGCCAGAACAGCCCTTAGCACTGTAATGATGAGGTTTGTAAGTGGCACCTAAATATTTGGCAACAGCCAGTAGTTATTTGGCATATGGTCACCAGGGGTTTTGGGATTTTTTTGGGATCTGGACAGTGATCATGCCAAAAGCAATGGGTGATTTAGTATAAAGGACATGGGCAAGAAGGCAGCCTGCTTTCTAGGAGTTACCCAACCAAGTCTAAGAAAAAGTTTCTTGTCTGGTGAACATGGGGTTAACTCTGGAACTATAAATGGGATTGGAAAAAGAGCCTTCTGAAAGAAAGATTAGGACTGGGATTGCAATGCAGCCACACAAGGGAATCATCAGCAAAACTACTTTCATGGAGGAAAAGAAAAAAAATGGGCATTTCAAAAACACAGCAGTTAGAGATCTCTCACTTGCACTGGATTTTCAGAAGGGCAGATTTTTCCATCTTTTTGGCCCCTTGCAAGAGCTCAAAAGAATCAAAGGAAGATGTTGTGCTGACTCTGGCAGCCATGGTGACAATTGCAGCTGCTTCGAAAGACGAGAAACTTGAGTTGTGTTAGTAAGGAGATCTCCAAAAGTCTCCTTGAACTCTATTAGAAGGCAGGGGAATGGTGTTCATGACACATCATGTGACTTTAGGCTTCAGTGTAGTAATCTATACACAGTTAACAAAGGGTAAACTTCAGCATAAGAAAGATTCTGTTCTCAATTTACATCATATTAACTTCCCCTGCATGTACAGGTGAGTTCCTGGGAGTGTAATATTAATGTGGCACTGTTGCATAGGGTTCAGCACGTGTTACTCCATAGTTGTAAAAAGTGCTTGTTTTCATTTGCACTAATTCACAAAATTCAGTAATTGGCACTAGGTTGTTCCCAACATTAGTGCAAATTAGCAAGGTTCCACTTAATTTTCTCTAATTACTGGACTGAAAAGGATGATCATGTACATTGAGAGATAATTAGCTAAGTGGGTATTAACTGGGGTTTTTTGTGTGTGAAAATCTCCAATCATTCAACTAGACACTGACTCAGGCATTTCCTTTTGAGATAGATGTTCCAAATGAACCCCATTAGCTCCCCAAAGCGGCATGGTAACAGCTGGAAATCAGCGCAGGCAACACTCAAAGAAAAATGGGCTCGAACGGGAGCAGCTATTCCCTTCTGAATTGGACTGCCTCAGACTAATTGAGAACAACTTCACTGGGCTGACAGAGCCTGTAGCTCCAACATGATAAAAATGATGTTTACACTCCCCAGGGGTACTGAGTAGAAGCCTGCCTTCTTGCATAGGAAACATTAGCAATTGCATCAGTAGTGAAAAACAGCTGCCTGACCACCCCCTCCCAGACCAAAACCGACTCGACAGGGGCTGTTAGTTCAGGAACAGTAAGAACAGCCACACAGTCAAACAGAAAACATGCACAAATGACCAGCACTGGACTAAGAACCATACGAGCAAGCAATGCTATGGTAACAGAAATCAGATTTAATTGAAAGCGAGGTAAGAAAGAACTAGGGCAATAACCTCTGCCTTTCAATAGCATACATTCCTGCTGTAATTGAAATATACACAAAGCAAACACCCTTAAGACATAATATGCTTCAGTAATTTATTTCCAAATCAGGGTCAGGACAGTAGCTAATATTTGTTTCATTTCTGCTGCAAGAACATGTGCCTCAAAGAAAAAAAACTGGTAGGTAAGGGAAGATAGGATATAAAGCAATTGTAAGTCACGTGTTTGTTTCTGATCTGCTCTTTCAAATAAAATATCAAGCAGGAAATACATTTCCCCAGTCCTTCCTTTCCTTTCCTAGGTGAAATATCTTTCTATTCCTTTAGACAGACATCTCATCATTGCTGTTGTAGCTCATTACCAAGGTAGTAACAACAGGCAGCTACTCCACCATTTCCACAGCAAACATGAATCAGCCTGGTGAACACAGTGAACCTCAGCCATCAATTCAGTACAGAAACAGAGTTTGCAGATGAATAATTTACTGCTGTCATCTCAAAGATTACAAAAAGGAAACGGTCTATTTATTTGTAAAGGAACATAATTGATAAATGTCCAGTTTAACCCTGGGATTATATTTGCTAACTTTTTTCCCCTCATAGTGAGGAAATTCCAGTATAAAAGTGCATTTGTTTATGTTTTCCTTACAATATTAATATTTATAATTTAATAGCAAACTGTCAAAACAAAGGCTATTTACTTGACTTCTCTGGCACTGCATTTCTGAGAGACTTGTGATAACATAAGCATACAACTGAAAAAAATAATCTCTAGTAAACCAAATATCCAATAAATGAACAAGTTCCTAGCTGATATTTTGACTTCAGCCACTTAACTATGATTCCAACTGAAGGCTTTTGCAGTCAAATTATTGACAGAACCAATGTCTGCATTGCTCCATCCAGCCCCATGGAGAGATATCCAAGACACCGAAGTGCTGTTGTTTAGATCTCTTTGCAATACAAAATACTCAGCTGAATAAATTCTGATTTGTTTCTAATATATGAGGAGCCACAGCAGCAGCTACACTGCATCTAGATCCCAAGCAGCTACAGATGACTACACTAGACAGAGCAAGATTCTGGCTGTGACTTTAGGTTGTCAGCTTGTTTCAGCAGAAGGATATTGTCCTGTGATTTCAGCAAAATTCCAAGTAACTCCCATCATCAGTGACACACCCAAAGTTTTGGAGCAAAGAGAAATGAATGAAAAATTAAAAACATGTTATTTTAAAACTAAATATGAGCTTCCTTCAGCATATATTAGAAACAAAGCTAACTATTATTGAAGCATGTCATTCTAGCCAAAAAAATTCTCTGCTTTAATTGCATTAAAGGCAACATTTATAGACACTAAAAATAACTCAGTGGACTAACATCTTTCAAGCTTACACGATTTACAGAGTCAAAAAACATTTTCTAGGAATGAGCTAATTGGTTTTATTTATTTTATATTGTAACTATTAAAAGTTAAGAAAATTAACTTTCATTTAATAAGGATGATTATTTGCTGATGAAGAAGTCTCCAAAGTACACAAACTCTTAACTAGTAAAACACAATTTTCTTACAAGTAGACAGAAATAATGAATCAGAAACACTTAAACACTCCAGGAATTTATGCTTATGTTAAAGCACTAAACAAGAAGTAAAATTAAATAGAAATGCCTGTTAAAACCATTTTAAAACATCCATTCCTCAACTCATTTGCAGCAGGCTGGGACTTCCCTCAGAAAAGTGTTCAGGTTGCATATCTCTGCTCATCCTATGCTGCAATTTAAAATAAATATCTTCAGTAGCTATGGTCCACCAGGAAGTTTCTTTCCATTATTTCTGAACAGAAGAAAGCAGCAGAGGTAAACCATCAAACAAAAGAGTTTTTGCTGAGCCCTGTCACCATGCTTCTCAGCACAAGAAGGTTCTATATGGTGCTATAAAATAAGATGATCAGCATAATTTTCCACAACTTGCTGGTTCAGGACAGCACAGTGGCAGAAGAATACTACTCTATGGCCTTGGCATCTACAAAAACAGAGGGGATTTTTAAAGTTTTCATCTACTAACATCTGCCATCAAAACACATATTCATAACTGTAACTCGTTTGGAGCACGGGGGTGACGGCTCCCTGGAATCCTGCCCTCCACATCCCCATTCCATGGCTGCTCGCCCACTGAGCCCTGCCATCTCTGGTGCTGTGCACTGCTGACAGCCTTCCAGGGCAGCAGCTCCATTTTTCATTGGTATCACTCATTTCAAAATATTCCAGTTCCTGCATGCTCAATTCACATCTTGTCACAAGAATTTGTCAGGTTAGATGGCAAAGGAGAACTAACACAAAGTAAAAGCAAAGGCCAAAAGCAAGAGCTGAGCTTTAGGCTGTAAAATAGGATGAGAGATTGGAAAAGGATGGAACTAAACTGAAGGAGTTAAATTTAAAATGATGGAAAAGTAAGAGTAGCCTCTGTTGCAGAAGCTAATGGAGACAACAGCAGTACCAAAAGAATCCAGTGTTCAGTTCAGTCCATAGGGAGGGACCACAGGCTCAGGCTGGTGGCAAAGGCCACCATGTTCACAGGGCATAGTACTAACAATGCAAGGATACACACGCCAGGGATGCACCACAAAGCCACACCTTAAGTCAAGTACAACATTATTTTTTTGATTCTCCTCTTACACAGATCAAAGCATTTTCCTTTGATCAGAACAAGCAACATAACCTATTTCCCATTTATCTCAAATGGTGCTGCACTGTGTGCCCACCAAGGCTCTGTGCCGGGTGTTTGCATTCCAGCCTTATCACCTGTGCACTGGAGCATCCCGTCCTCAACACACATCTCTCGTACTCCCTTCTTAACAGGGCTGAGCAACCTGGACCTTTCTTCTGACCATGTTTACACATTTAAGTTTATATCAACAATTCATTTACTGATAAATATATTACACTATCAAAAATTTATCCTACGTTGCAAAAACATATGTGGTAGTTTCATTCACGTTCACATTTCCTAAAGCTTTAAAGCAATTCAACCATGCTTCCTAAAAAAAATTTAAAACAAGAAATTTATGTTGCATTTTACTCAGTAAAATTATTTTTATTTAAGTAGAATTCAACTATTTTTAATTCACAAGGTATTAAAAAATAACATATTAAATGCGGATATATTTCTGTAGAAGTGACTACATTTTAAATAAAACTGACCTGAAATGTGAGGTTATATAAGTACAAAATATTTAAATTTTTGTCATTGCTAGCAGTAACCTACAAGTCTTCTTTTTTGCCTTTTTTTTTTAATTAAAACATCTTATGTATTTTGTCCTTCAAAATTTTGAATCTAGTAAACTACAGGAAAAAACTAAACCTGTGCTCCAAGCAGTTTCTAACATCAAATCCTTTCCCTCCTCCCCCCCAAATGTTTCCGCCAAATACCTTCAAAGCTCTAACATTTGGTGCAATTAAAGCATTTAGTATTTTCTTCCACTCGCTTTATTTTGAGCAAGGTTAAACATTATACTAATCCTACTCTTTTTCCTTTCTCTTTTTTTCCTGACCCTTTCACTTGAAAGCCCATCAACATAATCTCCTGCAAGCATAGCACTACCTGACAAACTATCACCCCGAATAGACCTCAATCCATCCTGCGAGGCAGCAGTTACAAGAAATCATTGAACTCTGAATGGTCCCTGTACCATCTGAGAATAAATCAGGAGGACAATATATTTCTTGGATCTAAAACAGCCCCATCAATAAGTAACCTAAGCATCAGGAAAATGACCAACTAAAATGCTGACGAACGCTCATGGCCTTTTATTGGGGTCAAGGGGTAGGACTGCCCAGGATCCCTCCTGCCTTTCTTCTTCATCCAAATACTCTGAAAGGCCTAATACTATGCAATTTTGGATTCATGTGTTGTTTTGGCATTGCACCATTGGGCAAGCCAAGGCAAATTTCTCCTTTCTCCTTCTCACAGTCACACTCGGCATATTACAAGTGCACCAAGGCCAGACAGCTCAGGCTACAGACAGGTCAGAAATTATGAACTGAAAAACAAACTCAAAGAGAGAGACAGGCAGAGAGAAATATCCTCAAAGCTTCAAAGTACAAAAAGTATCTCTTGCTGGAGCAGACAAAGCCCTTCTGCAGCTATTCAAAACCCAGAAGCCAGAATATTACATTTTGTTGGGAAACACGGGGAATGACAGAGATGTTGTTTATTCAGTTTTTAATTTCTCTGGTAAGGCTAAAGCTCTTTTTGTCGTTTCATTTGCTTAAAGCTCCTGCTTTGTAAGACTTCCAATTAAGAGAATGTGACACTCTCACCAGGCTTGGATTTCTCCTATTAAGCAGCTTTGCTGGTCATTTTGTTAAGGCCACCTCCAGAACAAATGCTGACCAAAAACAGAATTAATAACGGATTTAAAGGATACTACTCAGTAACCAATGCACATAATAGGAACAGCTGTTTTACACAAAGTAAAAATATGCATCTATATTGACTTCTTTGTTACACTCAAAAAAAAAAA
>VWZT01012040.1:332246-413566 GCA_013397055.1 Pachycephala philippinensis
AAAAAAAAAAAAAGCTGAACAGGTAAAGAAATCCAGCCACTCTCAATTGTTCCATGGAAATCTTTGTCAATTTAAGATACTTTAGCAGATACAAATAACTGCTAAACAAAATGCATACTAATAAAAGCTCTGCAAAAGCAGACTTAAATCACAGCTAATCACATGCGAGAAACATGTAGGTAAATCAGTATTTTCCTTTTTTCTCAGTATAGATCTAAAGACTGCATGCATTCTAATGAAAAAAAAAAAACTGCATCAAATAAGAATAAATATAATCATGCTCACGAAAATTCTTTAATTATACACCCCATTACAATACAAATATGTAAGAAGTTTATTGGAAAAATATTCAGCTATGGGGCAACTTAACAATGCATTTGAAGCAATTTCCAGAGGTATGTTAGCAAAGGATTTGATTTCTCCTCGCTTTCTCCTTATTATGGATTATGGATATCTGCCAAACAATGCAACATTGTGAGCAATGATCCCTCTCAAGAATCCCCCGAACTACAGAAACTGACACAGTATCACAGAATCATTAAGGCTGGTTAAGATCACCGAGACCATTGAGTCCAGCCTTTGATCAAACACCACGTCAACTGGACCGCAGCACAAAGTGCCACATCCATTTCTTTCCTGAACACTTCAAGGATTGTGATTCCACCACTTCCCCGAGCAGCCTCTTCCAACGCCTAACCACCCTTCCAGTGAAGAAATTCCTCACGACATGTTGAGCTTGTACTATCAGTAGGAAAAAAACCCTCATGTCTAAAAAGTGGCTCAGCCTTGTGGAAAAAAACTGAAACAAGAGATAAGGACCAAACTCAAAACATTTTCAGAGAACCAATAAAATTAGGAGAAATACAGTTGTTTATCATAGTCTTTCAGCATTTAAGGCCATGAGACTAAGGACAAGAAAAAAATGAAGGGAAAAATTAACATTGCCTCTATAAGTTCTCTGTTCAGGACCTCTGAAATTGCCACAGATGAACACAGAAATTGGTCTCATTACAACAAGATGGATGACTAGCTTCATTCCTTGTTGAGAAACAGGTCAGTACTTCTGAAAAGATAAGAGCTTAAAACACGGAACTAAATGGAAATCATTAATTGCCACAATGTGACATGCCAATGGATTCCTCTGATGCTTTGATGTACGAAGAATTCACTCCTATAATCTCACACTGGAAAAAAAATGTTGAGCTGTTACTTTGGATGAGAGTGTATTAACAAAAATACTCATATGCCAGTTTCAAACTATTAACCATGCCAGCCACTACAATTTGCTGGGGGTGTGGGGGGAGAGATAATTCATCCCAGCCATTACACAAATGGAAATCTAAGGCAAAGACTAAGAACTTTCTGGAGGAAGACACTAGCAACATCAAGAAAATCAAACAAGTTCTCCTAATACAGTGCATCGACTAAAACCATATTCCCGAAAATTTCATTTTTGATATCCCAGAGTGAGTAAGTAAAGGCATGCTCCTCAGCTGTCCGTCCTTTTAATGATGACATTACCAATATTCCACACTGGATCAGACCAGTCACCTACTGAGTCAAGTTTCCTCTTGCTGACCACAAGTACTGCCAGTTCTTGTGAAAAAACAGCAGTGTCAGCAATGAGAAGCAGGACTACACGGACCCACTTTGATCGAATGTGTCAGTCTGAAAGATACAGATCTGAAGCCCAGAAAGGAAAGAAAGACTGATGTGATCTCATTTTCTGGCTTTGACAGACTTTCTCAGTACAAATAGTCTGCTGAACAGGAGAGGGCAAGGGGACAAAGTCAGTACTGACAGCCCCGATACCCAACGCTGCTGGGTGTGCTTCCCAGCCATTCCCAAGGCAAGACCTGGCACAGCTCAGTGTCTGCTTCTGCACAGGGAGCACTCCTGAAAGGCAGCAAGGACACGCCTGCACCAGTTTTGCTCCCTTTGACCTGACCAGTCACTGCACACAACCCAAAGGACACTGACCCCAGAAACTCCCCCCTACCATCACATTTCACGCATGCTCAGTTTCACGCTTCTCAAATGCTACTCTGATGGGGCTGCCATGCAGCTCTTACACCATCTTAAACACTATGAAACGGAAAAAAAAGCCATATCCATTATAGGGGGAGAAGCCATACACAGTGTGGACATAAGCCAGTACACTCTATTTGTCTTTGGGATCAGGAACTTCTTCCTGACCCTCTTGTACTCCACATTACGGGTTTGTCCTCAGTGCCTGACTGCAGTCCCTGGATGCCTGATTTATTACGACAATTGTTCTGTTCTCAGCCTTTACTTTAAATTCTCTAAAACCAAATGCATTTCTCCTTCATGTGGGTTGAAATGCTGTGCAGTAATCCAATGAAAACATAACTAAAAAAAATCACAGCATCCAATTACCTGCAACACAGTTGCAAGCAACAGAGCAACCATTTAAAAAATCTAGCTCCAAAAATAAAAACCAGAAAGAAGCTCAAGAGAATCTGCACAGAAACTTTACATGAAAAAGAACACATATGTTCTCCATTCCATCCTCATCTAGAACAAAAAGGACACTTTTTTAAAAGATTACAGTATTTTGTGAATATATTTAAATCATAGAAATTCTGATATCTCAAATTTTAAGTTATTCTTTTTATTAATTGCTCCTCTAAAAAGTTATAGATATTTCAATACTAGTGTGGATGCAGTTAAGAATTCCACAACTCAACTCACAAATAACAGCTATGAATTCTGTGGCTCCCTTTTGTTCCCTTTCTATTACTTGTGATTGTACAAGTAAAGGTAGTTGGAATCACTTTTGATCTTACTGATCCTAAGATTTTCTGTTAAGGATGTCCTACTTGCCCATTGATTCGATATCATAAGAAAGCCTATAAAAATAGGTTTGTCCATAAGTACTCTATTAATAATAAATCATGATCATTGTGCCCTTATCCTAACACAAAAATTACCTCTATTTCATGTAAATAGATTATCCCTTCTCTTTTTACAGTCAAGTATTATGTGCATCTGAAATACTAGTGAAAGAAAATGTATTATGGGGTTTTTTTCCTCATTAACATCTACTAGAAAAATTAATCTAATTATATTAATATATTTTGCAGCTTACTTCTGAGTCTTGGCACTGGAAGACGCAATTTTTCTCCCGTGACTGTGCACTTTATAGACTTCCTAACTTTTTAGCCAGCAGGAAATTTGCGCTGCTTGCTTCTGAGACTCTGCAGATACCATTGTGCTTCCTTAAATGCAGTTCTGCTCTGCTTTTCCCCTATCCAATTACATAAGGCTTTCACATCACTGCAGTTAATAACAACAGGGCAAGAACCAATGCAAAAAAAAAAAAAATTTGCTGGCACTTTCACTTTTGTATCATCAAATCAAGAGCGAAAAGCTGAAAAGCTAGATAGGTTACCATTTTCCATAGATGCTCATGTGCAAGTCTGTCTAAAGTTTCTTCTGAATGTTGGGCAAGTATTCATCTTTGCTTTGTAATGTGCTCCTTTCATCATTATCTTTGCAGATCTTTTTTCAGAGAAACAAAGAAACAGTACAAAAAGAGTAGTCTGAAGCAGCTGTTTTGCTCAGGCACTGAAACCTGTAATTTTGTCCTTAGATATAAACGCATATACATATAATAACATAGGTTCAGAAGAAAGAAAAAGAATTTTCTGCTTTTATCTACACAGCTTACGTTACTGGTTATCATGGTGTGATGTGACCCAGAAAGAAAACAGCCGAAAGAACAGTCAATAACATAAGAAAAATAGTCCTTTTTTGTTTGAACAAAATCAAACAAACAAACAAATAAAAAAAACTATCTAGACCCCTTTATACAAGTAATATTTCCTACACTGACCAGTACATTACCATTGGAAGTTAGTATAAAATTCTGTATAATTACACAGGCCAATGATATTAGATGTTTTAAAAAATTTTAAAAATTAGGATAGGCAGTTAGCACCAGGAATCAGATTTAAAACTTGTCTTATCAACTTAAAGCTAAGGCAAACAGCTTTTCTATTTCAAAAGTAGCCCATAACCGTTAGAAGATTTGTATTTTCACGTATGAAATCAAAGAATGTCAAGGTGCTACAAGTGTGTCAATAACACAAAAATGTATTCCACAGAGAAACTCCCCCTCTGCTGCACAGTCTGTTTATCTATCACAGTACAACATCCTGTTTGGTGTCTTTGCCTCACGTTCTGGTGTCTCCTGACCACAGGGTTGTGACATATTTATCTCCACATGCTGGTTCAGCACCTATGACAGCAAAGAGTAGCAGACAGGAGAGGAGAGGAGTGGAAGCAGTACTGTCACATTCTGAATCTTACAGCCTAAGTAAATGCAAGGGAAAAAACCCCAAACAACCAATAAAAACAACAAAACTGTAACAGTGTAGATATACGGTGTCACAGTAACAGGAGCCAGTCCAGAGTGGACCGGATGTAAACACAACCCCTCAAGTATTTGGCAAGATAAAAATGAGAAGAGGTGACAACAATGTTCCCAGAAAACTGAAATTCCTTCTTCCTCCTGCACTCCTCTGGAGCTCTGTATTATTCACATCAAGAATGATTTTTATGCCTTTGACTCATGCAGCTAAAACAAGCCATTTAAGTAGTCTTCAGAGGAAAAGAGGGAACAAACCAGAGAGCTGAAAAAAAATCACGTTTTGTAAGTGAGCATGATTTACAAAACACTACTGTGAAAGTGTTCACAGGAGAGAAGAGCAGAGCTTTTTGCAGCCAGTCTGGGTTTATTTTAATGCACCAACCTAATCAACGTCTCCAGGACTTGTCACTCACAAATAACAGCAAGAAGATGCCTGAAAAGCCTGCACTCTCCTTGCCCTCTCACCCGTCTCCTCATACACATATGGTGGATTGAGTTCAGATCCTCAGATAACTGGAGAGAGGAATATATAAATAATCAGCTCCTGGTGGCTATCTAGAAAAGTCCCATCTTTAAATTGCGTCCCAGGGTCTTCTTACAAAATCACCCATAAAGGTATAACAAGGTTTCTCTGCTTGCCATATCATATTGCTTCCTCCTTTTCTCAGCTGAAAGAGCATACTTTTATCTCTGTCTCTAGCTCCAAAAACTGTTTTCTCCATGACATCTCCAATGAGCTCACTCAGGGTACCCCAAGAAATCCGTCCAATGTCTGCTTTAGTAATCCATACAGCATTTCATTCTCCTGTATCATTCACTGCGGCAGTTCATTCCAAAGATTTCATAAAAGAGGTGCATATATATTGAAAAGGCTTTTTTAACAAATCAAGCTAATGAAAATAATCTGCTTGGAAATTTGCTAAGACATATTTTTGAAATAGAGAAGCAAAGCGAAAAAGGCAAGAAGATGAGAGAAATGGTCAAGAGGAACCTGAGGAAGGACAGGACAGAGACAAATCACTGAATATAAAAAGACTTGAAGATGCAGGGGAACTCCGGAGATCATCTACTGCATCACCCTACTCAAAGCACAGTCAAGTACCACAGACTGCCTAGGACTGTGCCCAGTCCTCTTCTGAAAATCTCCTAGGATGGTCACCCCACAATCTCTCCAAGCAACTTCTGCCAGTGTTCAGTCACCCTCACACTGGAAATGCTTTTCCCTATGCATAAATGCAGTCTTCCATATTTCAGTTTACACCTGTCACCACTTGCACTTTCACACGTTATTGCTACACAGTCAGTCTCTTCTTCAGCCTGAACAAAGAGGAGCATGGCCATCCTAGATGCAAACATCTGACCATAAAGACTTTTTATTCCCTTTTCTGAGGCTGACTCTCTTCCAAATGCTCAATAATACCATGATTATCCTGGTGAGAGTTGGCAGATAATTCCTGGGAAATTAAGGACTGTTAAAATACACTGTTAGGATAATAGTATGATTCAATTCCATATGTCTCATAACACATTATGGTACTCCTTGAAAATCAACACTTTATGAACTCTATTTATCAAGAAAAACTGAAAGTATGTTTCTTCCTAAAGAAACACAGATACACTTTCAGTTATCCCTGTAAGGGAAGCACTTGGAGTTTCCAAGGACAGCAGCCTCAGGGTGTGTCACCACAGGCCAGGAGGAGAAGACAGAAGGACAACACCCATGACTTTGTATCAAGTTCCCCACAGTTACCAGAAAGTACATTTCCTCTGAAAGTGCTGGAGTAGAACACACCTTAAACATCAGCCCTCTCTTTGATTTGACACTTTGATATTCTTCCTGCCAAGAGCGGCTGCAGAACATTTCTGTTTCTTTCTGCAAGTTCAACTGGAGTTGCTGCTTTTTATGTACACAGCAGTGCCACAGATGAGGACTAAAGGCCACGGAGCAATTTACACTCTTACAAAGTTAGAGAGATTAGTAGCTAAGGTACATGAAGGAAATTCCCAAGTAAACAAAGCTGAGATGAGCATATCAGTAACTTCTGTAGCTGAGTTTATCTAAGAGAGGCAAGTGAATGTGGAAAGTATTCATTGAGTGCTATGGAGTAAGAGAATGCACTAATTCCCCAAAAAGCCAGGGATCTTTCATCAGAGAGGCATAAATAAAAATCTCATTTGAGACACTGGATCTCTGTCTCTACTCCTTATTTAGAGGATGAAAGACCTTCAAACTCATTTTTCTCCTGTCAGGAGGCACACTGGACTGTGGAGTTCTCCAGAATGGAAAACAAACACTGCCTCTCCAAAAATGCATTTGCATCTCCTTCCAACCACAGAGCAGAATGAAAGCCCATGGAAGGGAAATGCTAAAGAGGGGAAAAGCTCTGATATTATATAAAATAGAAAAACAGAGTTCTCTGGAAGGCTTTTCAATGTTGTCCTTTGACATCTTAACAACATAATTTTTCAAGTGCTCCAAAGAGCTATCCATTTTCTACTGACTCCACCAGAAAACAGTATTTTGTTTTGCTTGTTTTGTTCTTCTCATGCTATGTCAACATGACACCCTGGCACCTGATGCTGACCTTAACGGATTTTTGACAAAGGACCCAGCACTGCAACTTAAAACACTGTCAATTGCTGCTTAAATGGAAATAAAAACAACAGATTTACAAAAACATGTGTATTTTAGCTTATTTAACATTTAATGGTGTTTCCTTTACCACTTCTTCATGTTTTGCTGAGCAAAATAAAGAGTAGTTCTAAAGGTACAGATTTTGAAAAAACACTTGGAGTCCTGCAGTTAAACACACAGCTGTGCCTCTTCAGAACTAACAGCATTAAAGATGTTTACTTAGAAACTAGGAAGCAGCTATTACTTTAGAAAAGCATTTCTCCTTATTCAGTAGTTAACATAATTTTTTACATTACCTAATACAGAATTTGCTCAATCCCAAATTGTCAAATGCATTGGCAGGAGACTCAAGCAGCTCTGATGAATACTGGAAGGTAGTAATAATGTGATTCTATCCAGCCAAGTTTGGTTTCGTATGAAAGGCTTTTCTTGAACCATGCACACACTTTTTTCTACTGCACAGCACTGAAATAGAAGGACACCTGAACAATGCTAAATTATATCCCATGTATTTCTTTCAGCTGGGAGTCTTTCAATTTCCCCTGAAAAGATAGGACAAGTGACTAGAATGGCCAATAGGACTGATTGAGGATGGCAATTCCTCTGTCCTTATACTCTTCAAAGTATTACCAAAACTATTCAGAATTTACAGTCCTATTTTTTTATGACAAGATTTAAATTGGATAAGGAAAAGTACCAGGAATCTTTTTTTTCAGCATTGAAACCATCTACAGGTTAGGCTACTTAACACAGCCTAGATGTAAATCAACAGCAAGGAAGCAAACGATGATCAAAAACATCATGGCCTTTCTTCCAAGTAGGCAATTTTGTGCCCTTTTTATTTAGAATTATATTTGGATCTGCAAATCTTTTGTTGACTAACAATATTGAAAAAAGGCACATTGTACAAAGGGTTTCTCTCCATTTCCAAGTTTTGAGTAGATCCTTAGCTAACATTTTATGACAGTGCATTTGTGAACAGTTGCAGCAATTTTACTCACAGGCAAACTCCAAGTTTCTTGCTGATACTGCTTATCCAGTCCTAGAATAGTAAGTTCTCAGTTTACAAATAGAGAATAATACCAAAGAAAAGTTTCCTTATGCTTCCACAGTGCCACAGAAGCATGTTTCAGACAGGTTAGGGAAAGCCACTTCTCCTATATCCTCTGTAAAGAGTAATAAAGTTTTATTATTCTACTGAATCCCAATATCTTCTGTCAAACCCCTAAAAAAACAGTAGGCTATTTATATTTGAGAGTGAGTGAGAACTCATATTCTTTTAAAAAGACCTGTAAAAAGGACTGGTTTTAAGTTCCTCTTAACTTTGTGACGCAATGATAACTAGTACACAGAACCACTGAACTACAAGAAAATGAAGCAGACTCCAATCTGAAATCCACTGAAGTCAAGAGCAGACATAGAGTCCAAAAACTGTTCTCTTTCTAGATGGCAGAATTTCAGCATGAAATACTTTCTCTAAGTTTTATAATCAGTAACTGTAATGGCAAAAGGTACAGAATTTTTAAGACAATACACCAATATGTGCTACCATTTTTATTTAGCACTCCTTCAATTTTACCCATTAACTTATAGAGAGGTTCCCAAAGAAGAAAGGTCTTGTTGTCTACTACCTGTTTTTTGCTACAGGTTTTTATGACATTGACAATGATAGCTATGAATTTATAATGAGAGATGCAACTAAAACACAATAGATTAAAACAAAAAAAAAAAAACCCAGAATTTTCATAAAATAAAATGCAGTCAAATATTATCAATTGTCTTACAGAGCCAGGTTAACTTCCAGCATTACATAAACTAAAACAGTATAAAGTAATACCGGAAAGTGGGGGAGAGGAGCGATTTTCAGATAATCATTAATTAATATCAGTCAAAACTTTACATTATGGTAGATAGCCAGCACTGTATTTGGGTCATCTAAGTCTTCTTTGACATTTTCTTCTCTTGTTTTCCCCATTTCTTTTACACTTTAATTTAAATATATTTCTTATTAACCTACATAAGTTTTGATTGATAATGTGTTTATCACAACTGGCTTACAGACTGCCTCATTTATTAGTTGACAGAGGCCATAAGAGATCCATAAACTCATTATTCAGTCACTTCATTGTTGATAAATATTAAAGGCTTCTAAATATCTGCTAATGACAAATTCATTGTTTGTTAATCACACCCCATTTTATGATTAAGTTTAATGCAAGCTAACAACAGTAGTTTGTCAAAGGAAAATGAACCCTTTGAGTTAAGCTATATCACTTCAAACATTAAAAACTATTTAGATGCTTCATGTACTGTTGAAAATGAAGGATTCCAGTGCTGTCAATGGACTTAAAATAGTATGGTAACTAGTATAAGTGAGAACAGAAATAAAACCTTGAGTTTTGCAGTGTTATACCAATTTAATTTTTTTTTTTTTTTACAATTGCACTGCAGTGCTACTATGTATGTACAAAGAACTACTACTACTACTTTGAAAAACTATAAAGAAGTGGACTGACAGTGTAATATTAACAAGACAAAATAATGATTTTATTTACCTGACTTTGTAATTCACTTTGTTGCTTCAGGCGAAGATTTTCTGGTGTATCAGCCACTGTAGTGAAGGACTGCTTTGGGTAATGTCTAGAAGAAGAAGCACAAAGCCAAACAGTAAATATTTGCACATGCTAGGAAGTCAAATGTATCCCAGCACTCTTTCCTACAGTGCACAGAATTCTTTCACAGTATGCTATGAATTACACTTATTTACTCTGAGAATACCGTGTCAGACATGCCTTACAGAAACAACAGGAAGCAGTTCCTGTAATGAGTCTAAATCCCACCCATTCATCCTGCCCACTGACTTCAAAGACCGATCAGCCAAAATTTGCTTTCAACAGAGTGATCAAGACTATGTTTAACTGCATTGTCTTAGAATGGTCATGTGCTGGACAAAGACTAAACTAAAAGCCCTTAAAATGTAATTGTTTTACAGAAACCGATGCTACGTAAGAGAGTACAGCTGGAGCACCACGGGTCTTTAATCCTTTAGTGTAAGAAGCAGAAGAATCAAGGCAGATACTTTCCAGGTAGAGGGAAATCAAATGCTTTAACAGTAAACACAACTGTAATATCCAGTACCAAAGGCTGGGGTGTCTCAGAAATGCAATCTATCAGGCATCTCTCTTTCCATTTGAAATTCTACACCTTTACAATACCTTCCTACTATTTGCTTTGGCATTTTATGGTAACATGCTCTGGGGGAGCCTGCTTGAGGGGGGAGGTTGGACTAGATGGCCTTTGGTCATCTCTTCCCATCTTAATCATTTTGTGATTCTGTGAACTGTAGCAGTCAAACCCTACTCATTTACAGAACCACTAATTTTTAATTTTCATGTATTTATCCTGCAATTTTGCAGTCAAACAAGAAGTTCCATTACAGGAAAGACCACAAAAAGAAGCTAATAACAAAATGAAACAGCACATCCCAAAACAGATAT
Organism: Pachycephala philippinensis; assembly: GCA_013397055.1. Classification (NCBI taxonomy): domain Eukaryota; kingdom Metazoa; phylum Chordata; class Aves; order Passeriformes; genus Pachycephala; species Pachycephala philippinensis. The sequence continues at coordinate 342,772 of VWZT01012040.1, forward strand.
ATTATTATGAGCCATTAACGCTACGAGGAAACTGATTCTTACTAATTACTTTTCATCATCTTCAGTCTGAAACCAAAATGTTCATTTTACTACCATGTGAGGCACTCGTGTCAGTTACCATTCACAGCTTCCCATGTCTGCCAGCTCCCCCATTTGTGCCTCCAACATTTCAGAGCACAAGACAACAGGCACAGCATTACAGACACAGTAACATTTGCAGCGTAAGTTCCACAGAGAGTAAGCAGTAAGTGTCTGAAGACAGAGGATATGCAGTATTAAACATTTCCATGTTCAGACTCGAGGCTATCTCTAATGTGTTCTTTCAGCAACTAGTTGTATGTTGTTGCTATGGCTTCATCATAAAATTTCCATGCTGTGTAAAGATTATACATATTTTCTATCAAAATTGTATTTTGTTAGAAAGTTTTCTGTGTACAAGTTCTATTTCCATTAAGTGCATGGTTTCAGTAAAAAAAAAAAAAAAAAAAAATTATTTTTCTCTGAAGAAATAAAACAAGCATGAAAAATTAAGAAGGATTTCAGGTTTTAGCCAAAAGCTGAATGTTTCATCCTCAGAAATGCAATATCAAGAATTGATGAGAAATGCTGCCTGAACTTCAAACAGACGGCTCCAGGCCTGATCCCCCCATCAGATGACATCCTGCATTGCCAGACTTCTACACCATAGCACAACGGAGTAGACTCCTGCACCAAGAGGCTATGGAACAACCCCTCATTTATGGTGTCGTTGCACAGGGAAAACAGAGGAGAAATACAGAACAACCTAGGGATTTCGGGCTCCCAACGGCTAATAACTGCATAGAAAGAGCAAAAAATTAAACACCTTGATGGAAGCAAGATTTCCTCACAGAAATGTAAGAACCATCCCAGGCTGGACACTAGAAAACAAAATTTCTAGGCATGACACACTTCAGCCTATTCTTTTGGCGTTACAGACAAGTCCTCCCAAAGTCCCACCCAAGACAGAGCTTTGGCCAGAGAGAGCATCAAGTTCTGCATACGCCGTAGCCTTTTCCCTCCTTTTCAAATCAGGGGCTCCCCCACCAGCACCCCCCTCAGAGCCAGCCAATGCCAGCCAGCAGAACAGCTCAGCCACAGCTCCAGCAACACACAGGGAGGCAGAACTAGGCTTTGCCTAGAGAACACCAGCTCTTGCATGAAGCAGATGGTGTCAGCATTGTGTAATATCTTGGGACAAGGAAGATACTTCCAGAAGGACTTCTCTTTTTTTCTTTGTTTTTTCTCTCTCACACTTCATTCTTCCGTATAGAGGCAAAAACAAATGCCAGACTGGCCACAAGCAGGGTCATAAGCCCTTTTTGGAAAGCAGCAATGAGCAGACGGGGAAGGCAACAAGCCACCTCACAGCCAGGGCTTGCTGATGCCCAAGGAAGATTGTAGCAATGGTGCACAATTCACACCTTAAAGCATAGTAGCCTTCCACATAGCAGCCATGAGATATCCATGGATAGCTCCTGTAGATGACAAAATCCCTGTCCCTAAAAAAATACCATCTGCCACATGTGCAGTTAAAGTGTTACATTATGCACATGTTGAATGCTGAAAGCATAAACTTTCATTGCACTGCTTTACACCATGGTTACATATCATGACCCTGGTAATATAATCACAGTAATCACATGTATTCATCCTTTTTAACATGGAGAACACAGAGTGTGAGCCAGCTCAGCCAGGCTTTTTGGCCTGGTCCCCTTTGGAACTGTGTGGACAACACTGAGGCAAGCGTCTCAGCCACAGTCCCCAGGGACCCTGTTAGCAACAGCAGCAGAGAACTGCAAACCCAGGTCCTCAAATTAAACCTCTCTATTCTGAAGCATAAAAACATACACCTTGTCCTTATCATTCACCAGCCCTTACTTCTGATCATTTGCAAAAGAAATGCTTTCTTCCACACTTAGTATTTAGAAGCTCAGAGGTATTTCAACATTCCAAGCAAACCACTTGAGAACCAATGTATCTAAGATAATTATTTATTTTAGAAGCACTAGCTCCATGCTTCAAGTAAAATAGGTATGCTGAGTCTTGAAGAAGCAGTGCTTTAATATGCTTGAAAATACTATGTAAACTGATTTTACCAATGAAAAGTATTTACACTTCACCATGGAAGAAAACAATACACATGACAAGTGAACAAAACCACTGAAATTTAAATTGGTTTTTAAACTGATCATCTAAACCATTTATTAAAATGTATTACAGTGATTAAAATATGAATCATTTAGCAAAATTAAATTAGCAGTGCATTCTACTATGGGTTGTCATTTTAACTACAGCTGATTTATGAAACCACTCACATGGTATTTCAGACCAGAAGGACATGGGTTTAGATACATCCCTTCTAATTTATGGAAATTCTTGCCTCAAATGCATTAAAAAGACTAGTGTTAAATTTAAATCCTATCTTCAGCTTTCCACGTTTGTTTTAAGCTTACTGATAGCATGTCTTCAGGATAATTACCAGTATTTAAGATATTATGTGAAAACTAAGATACATTGTACCATTGGATACTTCCTTTTCTGAAATAGAAGGCTGAAACACAAGTGTTAAAATTCACTAATCTGCTTTTTTAACTATCAGTTTAGAGCTATACCACATTTTGTCAAAATGTTCTGAATAAGGATAAGTAACTGGATGGCAACAGCTTTTAATTCAAAAGGCTGACAGTGGTCCCTGGTAATCCGTTGCTCAGTTTCCCCTTTGTCCAAAATGATGTCTGAGAAAGAGCCAGGAATTGGTTAAAGAGGTTGATCTCATGTCAGCTATTTAATAGCAATGTCCAAAGGATTTTTTTGTTTGTTTTAAGTCTTTGTTAGTTGTCTAAGTCTACTTAGCAATATGTCTTACCACACTAATGCTATTAGGATTAATCCTGTATAAAGATCTATACAAGAAGTTCCAGAACAAATCAGGATACACAGTATGGTGTCTCTGCTGCGGGTTACTGTATTGCCTGCCTCAGCTGCACAGCTTGATTAATAAATCAAACCACAATTCAATCTCTTGCTGCTTATCAGGAAACTCCTTCACTTTTCGGTACTTGGAAACAGGATCAGTAAAGCCTCCAAGAACTCAGGAAAGCACCTGAAAGTTACCTAGCTTTTCCATTGACTAAACATAGAAATTTTCCCAAATACTATTTTAGCTGTAAAGTTTCCATCAGCTTTTCCATGCTTTCAAACAAAAGGAAAGAAAAATGTTCTGAGAGAGAATGGGATGAAGATTCAGCTTTGAATCTGACCTTTTACAAAAGAGACAAAGATGGAGATAAATTCAAGGATCTACTGAAATTACCTTCTTCACACCTCACTCTGACTTAACCAACATTCACAAATGATTAAGAGATTTGTGTGTTTTCTAACTGTAAATTAATTCTTACTGTTCAGTTACAGAATTATAACCCTTGTCAGAGCTACTAGATTTCTACTGAGTTATGTCTCCCCTACAATACCTATTCCTATTTGCCTGCAACATTAAATTTGTGATATCTTTTAAACAGAGAACAGGTACAAAATACACAAATCGAAATTATTCTCCCAAGCACAGAGTCAGCTCCATCACATCTTTTCGTAATACCAACTGCCATCACTGGCTGTCACATTAGTCTCTGTCCTCTCCTAAGTTTTGTCCGAAATAACTGTTCTTCTAATTTAAGCAAACTCTAAAAAATAAGGAGGTTTAAAAGAAAAAGGGAAAATGATGGACAGGTAGGGAAGATCCATCTTAGACCTGCAAGGGCCCAATCTGGTAAACGTGATCTGAGCCCATGCCAATAAACAGCATAAAAACAGAGAGGAGAAACACAGATCTCCAATTAAGTCCCATATAGAAGACACAAGACAAAACAATTTTTCCAGGATAAAGGTGACGAGATATTAGGTTGTGCTCGGCTAGGGAGTGTTTAAGCTGGCAGTTTGAAGAGGCCTCCTTCGCCTCCTTACCTTGAAACCATGTCATTCACAGAAAGACATGTAAGATGCCCAAGAGCAGAGAAAGAACCAGCAGGAGGGAAATCTTGCCCACAGCTGACTACTTGATCTGAAATTCGTGCTCAGTTGCACTTGCTGCTCTGAAGCTCCGGGAGGGATTTCTCTGGGTTTTCTCTTTTGTTTTGAGCTTTCTGTGCAAGATCACTTATTTGCATGCAATTATAAAGGCTTTTGTATTAGGAATAATGTAACTAGTGGATAATACAGCTTTGGTACGGCAGCACTTGGGCAACGAAGTGAACAAGAAATATACCACAATTCTCCAGAAATTACTTTGAAGATGGCGTCCTCTTTGGCTACGTGAATCCCTGTGTATGAAGAACTCTGGCTGCAATTAGTTTGCTTTGGAAAACATTTTTCAATATTTGCCTTCTGTTTTGCAAGGAACTTTTTCAAATATTTAATTTCTGTATCTGTACTTCTTACTTGAAGTAAAAGAGAAAGTTCCTCCCATATGCTAGCTAAATCCAAGTTCCTTTTTATGAGAAAATTCCCCTAGAGAAATGAGCTTGTATTGATTTGCAGGAGATTTAGCAAGCAATAATATCCATAAGAAAAAGTAAGGATATTCCACTTGCTTGTTGGGGTAAGCTGTAACACCCTCGCTCCTGGAGTGAGCAAAAGGCCACATACCACATAAAACCAGGCACATGTTGCACATCATGCATTGTGCTATTGGACTGGCATTTGATACACAACTACACAGACCCATTATCTGGGGCTCCCTTCAAAATATAAGGTTAGGGACCACAATAAATATTCTGACTGTATCTGGTGCCAAGACACAGGTTAGTGCCTTATTGTTCTCTGTTAGAGGCTGAAAAAATGAACTATTTACCGAAAACAATAGCTCTTCGGTGATACTAGCTTTTTTCCCCATTTCTTACATTTTTCCTTTCTCTCTCTTTTGCAATTTGATATTTATTATACATAGAAGATACATTGTTAAGGAGACAGGTGAGTCTTGCTTCTTGAGAAATTCAGGTCAAAACATTTTAATTTCAAAGATTTGAAAAAATACAGCAGGAGGAGGACACAGTTCATACCTTATCATATAACACTAAGAATTGTTATAATACAGATCTCAGCCAAGTAGTATCCAGATTCAGCAAAAAAATCAAAAAGAGTAAAATCCAAGCACCATGGATGTCAAAAGTAGAACTGCTAGAATTTTTAGTGGACCCAGGCACGCACCCTTTCAATAATTTACCTATTCCTCAGCTATGGGATTCCAGTGCTTGGGGAAAGAAAATTAATCAGTAGCAGACCAAAAACTACAGGGTAGCCTGGAGCTGTGCAGAAATCTATTGGCAGCACACTAGTAGGTATTGACAATAGATCAAAAAGTGAGAACCACTGCTGGAGAAGGATATACAAAAGATGAACAGAAAGTTCAGGGAAACTTGAGAGGAGGTAACTGTGGCAAAACAAAACAATAAACAAAAATCTAACTGCAACAGCAAAATCTGCCTAAGATGTACATACATCTTAACATTTGCAACTGTTGGACTGCTCCCAGGGTATCACCCAGAGCTCACCCAGGCTTATACATCACCTAGACACAGAAAACTCCTCAGAAGTTTAAGAAAACTTTGTAATCACCAGTGGCACAACAAAAGGCTGATGATTCAGTATTTCCAAATTATTTTCTTCCAGATACTGTGACAATTATTTCTTTCAAAATATCCAGGAGAAAAAAGGACATGAATATGAGCAGGAAAAACACAGACTGAAGCTGAGTTTCTCACCAATTTCATCTGTTGATTTACAGCAGCTGATCTAGCAGAGTAAAGAAACACACAGTATGAGCCATAGTTCCTATGGGCTTTTTTTTACCAATCAACATCTTGCTGTCCTTTTCTAAAGATGTCAGAAAGAGGTATAATTCATACATACAGCAATGGCAAATTTTCTTACAAATTCCTGAATATTCTTATCATTTATTCTACATTCAATGTATCAGTATCTCAAGAAGCACGACACTGAATTATACAAGTGTAATTGCTCCCAGGCAATTGGTAGCACTCAGTACAGGGATTTAAATACAACATCTAAATGGACATCTAAATGGACAGCTTTCAGATACAATACCAGCCACAAGCACAAGAGAAGTAAAACTTGAATCTATCCTAATAACACTTTCTTCTCTGCCAGCTTTTCAAGTGCAAGAAATACAACAAAAGGTAGAAGTTTCATTCTAAAATTTTTAATCCCAAAAATCTATGACAATGACACCAGAAGTCAAGAACAAGTGATTATCTTTTGCTCGCTGCTTGCATTAAGCCTTCCTCTTCCAAGGAAGTATTGACTGAAAGAATATTTGCTACTAAAAACTGAAATTCTTATTCATGCATTCATTCATTCAAAACCTGTTAGCCCATATAGCACTAGATCACAGCTGTAATGAAACTGGAGTACAGCAATTGCACTCTCCTAGAACAGAAGATATAAGCCAAAACCTGGGAAACTAAATACGTACTAGTTCCTAGCTTCCATGTTTTCTACTTCTTAACTCTTCTGTATAAGTTTATTAGCTTTTAATCTTTATGCTTTTCTTCATTTCTTTAGCAAAGTTATAAAGCCAAGCTTCATTGGACAATTCATTGGTGCTTCTGAATTCCAAAGATGTCATACAAGACGAGTGGACAGTAAAAAGCCATCTCTAAGACCAAAGAGAAGTGCTAGAAAGACATCACAGGTTTTCTTGACCTTGCAAAAACTATTTAGATGGCTATCAAGAGAGTGGCAGATCTAATGTCCCTAAAAGCCAAAAGGCATCTGCCAAGTCATCAGTCTACCAAAGGTGGAGTCATAACTGACTGAACTCCTCCAGAGCTATGGGTGTCATCCTGGAGAGCTCAGCCAACTCCATCCTACTCACATCAGAGGGACCATTTCTGCAACTAACTATGGAAGCAGACTTCAGATATTGCAACTAAAGGAATTTGGACACTATTACGAATTGGGAGAAGAGACCAGAAGGAAGGTGGAAACAATTCATCTTCAATGCCTTCATATTGCTACGTGTTTAACCATAAAGTGTGTTCAGCATTTGTCCTCTAAAACGGTGCCATTATCAGCAACTCCAAGCCAGAGTCAAAAAAAAAGTACATTAAACAGAATTATGTTTACATATGTGCTAGAGGGGAAAAAAGGAAAAGCTGCTTTTTTATCAAGTGAAAATTTTACTAGTTGCTTATTCACATACTGTAAATTCTAAGCAGCTATGTTAAGTGTGCAGCTTTATAAAACCTTTCCTTTAATGTAGCTATTTCTATAGAATTAGTATTCATAGAAAAAAGAAGTTTATTTAGTTTATAAAAGATAGTTTATGCTAGTTTAGTGTAAAAAATTTCATATTACAGCACATTTGCCTATAAAAAATTATTAAATGATACATTTAGCTTTTGCTCAGAAACGAAGAATACTCTTTGGCTTACTCTGCTGAAAGTGTACAAGGGTGCAAAAGCAAATACCGTAATTTTTAATGTAAATCCTCATCAAAAGTCAATGTATTACCAATTTAATTTAATACAGTTCTATATAAGACATCACAGGCCCCTCACGATGTGGCGTAGGATGTTGTATTTCACAGAAGATCTGGTCTGTAAGCTCCAAATTCTAAAGCCTGTGTAATTCAATCAAATCACAGATTCCTTTTTATGTATTTATCATGAAAAAGCAACAACCACGTCACATTTTCACTAATACCCTGCAAACACCTACAGAATTTCTCTATACATTATGCTTTCAGCTCCTCACGGATTGTTAATTATTTTGACTAGAACCAGGTGCAGTTGCCATTGCTAATTAAATGCTCCATCAGTATTGTTACAAAGACTGTCCTCTTTCCTCTTTGCTTTCTCTCTTTTCTCCCTGCTTGGAACAATACTGCCATGTATCTTCCTGTTAAAGTACAGGGGTTTCTGTCACGGCTCTTAGTATTTTCAATTAAAGACTTAGGCAAATGAATCAGCTTTATGTAATTCATAGAGCATGAGCTTTCTCATCACTTTCTTGGACACAGACCCTAAATTCCACCCAAATACTGTTCCAGAGACTGAAGCAACTGCACTGGATGTCATCCAAATGGTTTCCACAAGTTTCCATAGAGGAAGTTATTAAAACCATAGAATCATAAAATCATGGAAAGGCTTGGGCCGGAAGGGACCATAAAGATCATCTAGTCCAACTCCACTAACATGGTCAGGGATGCCACTCATTAGATCAGGCTGCTCAAGGCCACAACCTGGCCTTGAACACTTCCAGGGACAGGGTATCCACAACTTCTCTGCAAACAAGCAGAACTTGATAACATCTCCTGAGCTTTTCATTCTTTTAGGCTGAAGATCTGCCTCTCAATAACTTCAGGTCAAAAGGCAAATAAATGTTTTCCATCTCCCCGCTTGGACAGAAGAGAATAACTGATAAATGACTGCTGATATCCTAACAAATTAATCCTTTAGGATGTAAAACAGGCACAAACAAAATCACATATAAGAGGAATGCAAGCAATTCTTAAGCCAATTTACAGAAATGGCTTGCCCAAGGCATAAACCAAGTATTTTAACTACAGTAAAATGCAGAGAAAAAGCTATTTCCATGAGGTATGTAAAAATTCAGCATGTCAGAGCAGATACATTATCACACTGCCAGATCAAATGCAAAAAGGTGAATTATGGGATAGATGGAGAAGAAAGGAAGTCACTGAACTAATAGTGAAAAGACATGTGATATGTGTAAGATGAAAAGGAAAGCTCATGCTTCAGATCACACAGCTTAGTCATTAAATATCATTTACACCACAGGAACACAGAAGACCTGGGAAGGTATTCGTAACCACGTAAAAAAAAAAGAAAGTGAAATATCTCCTAACTCTCCTTCTTATTCCTAAATGCTGCAGCCATATATAGGTCAGATGTCACTGTCTGAGCCCCTTCTACACCTATTACTACATTTCTGCAAACCCATCAGCTAGATCATCCACGGCCAGAGCCCTCAGTGGGCAACTGAATGAATTCAGGATAAAACTGAATATGTGCCTTTAAGTAACAGATAAAGAGAGATGACAGGAAATGCAAAGCAAACTATTTTTACCTGCTATATTGAAGCTCACAATTGCAGGAAATACGTTCATAACTGAAGCTTACACATGAACACCTAAAACTGGTCTTATGGTTGAAAAACTATTATTTATCCTGTCAGTGCATGATCAGTGCTACATCTTTGCTAGAATAACAGACACTAAAACCATTAAACTATCATCTTAACAAGTCAATAAATCAAGGTTTCAAGACCACAGAGATTCCTTTAAACTGATGGAATACATTCCAACTGGTAAATTACATTTTGACAAAAAGAAATTTTTTGTCAAAAAAATGTTATTTCACTACAGTGCTAGTGACTTTGTCACCAAATTTTATTACAATTATACACAGATTATTACTAATAAAGCCTTTCACAAATGCAAAAATAAAAGAATTATAATTCTATAATGAATTATAATAATTAATTTTATAAAAATGAATGAAGAAGACATCAATTAGTTATTTCATTATTTNTCGGGAGTTAGCTTGTTTTAGTTTCCTACAGATTTACTAATAATCTATGCACACAATGATCCAGCCAATCCTGTCTCTTCATAGAAATGAAAAGTATACTTCCACCAATTTCTTGCAACTGAGAGAAGAAGAAGCCTGGAGCTTCTGAAGCAGTTCAATGACTAACACTCCCTGAGCGCCAGCCAAGTCGCATGAAATCACTGGTAAAGCACATTGCTTCCTCTACAGGCCTGTTGAAATTTACACTAAAAAGATATTTTAGATTCCAAAAACTGTATTTTCTGAATATTTCAGAAAAAAAACCCCAGTATTTTAAAGCTGAACAAGCCATAAGTCTTTTGTCAAAACTGAACTGTGCAGCAAATGTCTCTTGGATACGTAATTATATTTCCTTGTCTGTACTGACATTACTCCTGGGGGCTTCATATGGATATTTACACTCTGGTGGAAGTATACTACCAGACAGGAGCAGAGTTCCTTCTGTAAATAGCTTTCAACACAAGCACAAATGCACAAAATAAAAACACTTTCAATATTCAAACTAGAGCATTTCCAAATGCTTAAAGCAACTCGTAAGCATCTGCTTAAAACTGCAAAAACTCAGAACAGATTTAAATCTTCAAACACATTGCTCACATCTGCAAAAGAGCGAAAGAGCTCAGTTGTGCCAGGCCCCCTCATCTGTCTGTCCTCCTGCACCAGCACACGTGAGCCTTTGACTGACAGAGCTCTGTCTGCCTTTTCAGCAAAACCCAGATATCACGGTATTGAGCATTGCCACGTCTACTCTACTCAAAAGTAGGGAGACTTCACTTGAGAAAGCTCAGGCACCTGTGGAGCACTGCAGTGGTCAACAAAAGCAAAGAAAGAAAGACCTCTGCACACCATAGCCCAAGTTTGCTAAGCATGTTGTTCAAGTGAAAAGTAAAATATCAGAATGACAGTTGCCCACGCTGAAGACTCAATGAACATCCCCAGTTTCACTGAAATCCAAATGGTGAAAGGCTATGGTGGAGTCCAAAATAAGTACCTGAAGAAACAAACTATCTTCACAAGACAGAAATTCTATGGAGTAAAAACATATCTGGGGAAGAAAAAAAAGAAATTTTGAGGGCATACTGAATTAACCTGGTTTTGTCAAAGTTAAAAATACACAAGTTGTGCATTGCTCACTAGTGAAAAACTAAACGTTTCATTTTGATGAGAAGTCGGATATATTACAAAGAATAGGTATAGGGATAACTGTCAGCAGAGCTGTTTAATTTCTGCTTTAATAAGAAATAAAATGGAACAACAGAACATAGCTATTTTTGCTGTTCAGCATTTAAAATATATACCTTCCCCTTGCAAATACTTTTATGTCTTTTAAGCTCTTCGGGTTTTTCCGCCCGTCTTATAATATGCCTGTTAATGTCTTCTTGTGTCTTTTAAGGTTCTTGATTAGGCTGATACCTGGAGCTCAATCTCTGGGAGTTTCTGGCTCAGACACAGTGTCTAGTCTCATGGCTCCCTATCAGTAATAAAAGATTGGTGAGGTCCTGCCCTGAAAGTCCAGTTGATCCACAACCCTAAAAGCACAGGAGCTAGAGCTGTGGCAAAAGACATTTCTTCAGGTTGCCAACAATGGTTCCAGGCACTTAGACTTTAACACCACACCTGTGCTAGCAAATTAAAAACATCTAGCAACATTTTCTGGTAGTGAGGCTGACTGCCATGGAGCAGTCCACATAATACTGCTCGACTCTCCTACTGTCCAAAACAGCATTACCACATCCACACTGCCTGAGTAGAGCGGAAGCTGGCTGGTCTGTGAACAGAGCCACGCCTAGGAACTGGCTGGGAGAGAGGTCAAGCACAGGCTAAAGGTCTTATGCCTGTCAACATTTTAGCAATTTAACCATGAGTTTCATACATATCTCTAATTTGCTAATATAGATGAAACAAAGGAGTCTGAGTTGGAGCTCCTATACCACTGGACTCCCATCCCCTCTGCTCTCCAGGAAGAAACTTCAACAACTTCTGCTCCAACATTTTAACAACGTGAGTTTTTCTGTGTGGCCTTTCTAAACCTTCTTGCCTCCTTATTTCTAAATCACAGAACCAAAGAAGAGTTGAGGCCAGACGTGACCTCTGAAAATCGCCAAAGCACAGACAACTAGAGCAGGTCGCTTGTGATCATGCCCAGTCCTCTTCTGAGTATCTCCAAGGACAGACCCACTCTGGGCAACCTGTGCAAGTGTTCAATCACTCTCACACTGGAAAGTCAACCTCAAGTTCATCTATGTGGCCTTTTGCTTTACTCCAGTATGTCTCAGTACTCCACTCCAGATCCCCACCATGGCTGAGCAGAGGTAAAAGATCACCTCCCTTGACTTGCCCTACTTGACCCTATTTTTCCGTTAATGGATTAAACGAGAAAGCAAAATACATACATATTTAATATCAAACTAATTGATATTAGTTATTGATACTGAGTTAATTTAATAACTCAAATTCTGTTATGGTCATTAGTTTCTTGTCATTACTATTATTTACCTTAATGGTAAATTGCCTGCTACTCTCATACACAGTTCAGGCAGCTTTTTTGTCCACAAAGCCAACAATTGCTAAGGTAAATGAGGAAAGGACAGCAGCAATTGTTCATCATCAAAGTAAAACCAGTAGTGGGATGAAGGTAAAGTCTTTTCAATGGCCAGCACTGCAACTGGCCAGGGTTACAAAACTCACAGTCTCAGTGCATTTCACTTCTTGTCCCTTTCTTTTGTTATTGACCTGTCTCAAATCTCTACCCTTAAAATTCTGCCTGTTGCTTCTTGGCTGAAAGTGTTGGGAAGGAAGCAACAAATGAACAAGGACTCTAACATGCCAGAAAAGGGTTCTGTTTCCAACAAGAATTCTTGCACAAAGAGCCTTCAGTGTACAGTACTCTCTATGTGGTGCTGCACACAACGATAGCCTTGCATATGTCCCACCAGAGGTGACTCCACCACCAGCCTGACAACATTTGGAGCCTGCAAGAGGCACACCATGAAGACATGCTGATTGCTACTAGAGGAGGCTCCACCATCTGCCTCCTGCTACTTGCATGACAATGCAAGCTGCAGTTTAAAACACCCTTGTTATGTTAGATAGCCTTAAGCCTCCCTCTGCTCGTGTCCTGCGTGGGCAAGAGAGCTTCCCTTTACACAGGAGGATGCCTGGGCTGCATGAACAGGAACACAGCTAGCAGACTGAGGGAAGCAATTAGCCCTCTCTGTCTAGCATTCATTAGAACACATCTACAATCCTGCATCCAGCACAGGGCTTGCAATACCAGAAAGATCAACAAACCAGAGCGAGATCAATGAGGGCTAGCACGATGGTCAGCTGGCTGAAGTCTCGCCCTGTGAGAACAGGCTAAGGATTCATGGCTTGTTCAGCCCAGGGAAGAGGCTTTGAAGCAATCTAACAGCAACCTTCCAACACTTGTAAGGAGTTGGAAAAGAAAGAAAAAGATAAATTCTGCAAGGAGTATCAAGTATAGGGAGCCAGGCTTTTCAGAGTGGTGCCTTATGGGAACACAAAAGACAATGAGCATAAATTGAAAAAAGAGGAGTTCAGATTGGATATAAGAAGAAACTCTTCTACCATGAGGACAGTCAACTAGTGGAAACGATTACCTAAAGAAGTTACACAGGCTCCATTGTTGGATGTTTTCAAGATTTGAATGGTCACAGCTGACTCTCTTTTGAGCAGGACCTCCTGAGGTTCATTCAGTCTGAATTATAATATGATCCTAAGATAGCAGCCACTCACATTTCTAAGGCTCTGTAGAGACACCTTTGAACTGGGGTTGCTCTTACATTGACGACAGTGGGGTCCATGCCCAGCAGAACTTTAGATCCTTGGTAAAATCTGAGTCTTACTTCCCTCTTGAACTATGTGACGATAGTGCACCTGCTTGCACTGTAGCTCAGCACAGTAGGAAAGGAAATAGGTATCAGAACAGGAAATGTACTGCGCCAGTGCAGCAGCCCTCAGCTGCATTTTCCCTGAGGTTCATTAAAGTCAAAGACAGACATGCAACAACCAGGTTGAGCACGAGGAACTGGGCGCAGAAGTTAGGAGATGCCAACACCTCAGCGGTCTTGACATGAGGTAAGCAGTGAGAATTTATCCAGGTATGTATTTATGCATGAATCACATGTATAAGCATGTGCTTCAAACCTCATGGATAAAAAGTTGAACAAAATAGATTTGGTATAATGAAAAACGAGTTCAGTAAATATGCTACAGAGTACCCCTGCATCATGCTCCAGCTCAGTAGTCCTCAGCAGGAATCTTGCCAGTGCACAGAAATTGGCCAGTAAAAACCTGGACTGAGCACAAAACACAGCATATAGGAAAAGTTTACAACATCCTTTACAAGGTAATGGCCATTTTTTCTGTTTTCCCAGGCTATAATAACTAAATATTCTCACATGTCACTGTTACCCTTACACTGAATAACCTACCTCATCCTTGTTCATAGCACATTCCTTTCTATGTTGCTGCTGTGTTAAACACATGCACACACATCTACTACAAAATACTCCACCGAGACCCCCGTCAGTCCAAAAGCACTTAAGCCATAACTGCCTTTGAAGGAAGCAAAGGTTACCCAGGCTAAGCAGCAGCTCGTCTTGGTGCACGCAAGCAGCAGGGGCTGTCACTGGAACAGAAAGACAGCAAACAATTGGGTCAGCACATGAAAGTGGACCCTCTGCTGTGACCACAGCAGAGTTCCAAATCGCTCCGAGAAACACTTCAGTGGGAACGTAGTATACCTTTACATCCACAGCTTTCTATCCTGCTAACAGCTGACCTTGGCTTAAGGATGGCAAGGCCTGTTAAGACTTCACTGCAGTCCCACTTGTAGATTACAGCCTAAGAAAAGACCTCTCTGTACCAAAGTCTAACAGCCTAAAACATCAGACATTTGTACAGCACCTTACTTATTCTCCGTAACACACCCAGTGTGCAAGCAAAAGGCAAAGTATTAGAAATACGTCATAATTCAAAGACTAAAAGGGTGACCAGCTGAAACAATGTCATTCAATTGAATATATATTCTTCAGTTATACTGTGCTTTGAATGTGGATCACAGGCTTTTTAAGATTAAGAGGAAATTTTTTTAACTTTGTATTTCTTGACCTCTGCTAAAACAAAACAAAACCAAACAAAAAAAACCAAACACCCTGATGCAGAAGAAATTTTTAAAAACCCAACCAATTTCAAATGTTAAACCTGTATATGCAGCCAGAACAGCAAATACAACATTATCTCCTGTCTTTTGTCAATGTTGTAACTTTAGGTTCCACCAATTACTTTTCTATTTATTTTTCCAGCGAGTCTGAGAACATGGACCCAGTTAATAGAAGCAAATCAGAGATACACACTCTTGCCAAATGTGACCTAATCCATATCAGCCTTAGGTACAGGTTTTGAGTTAAAGCAGGTTTGTGCTTTCCATTTTCTTTCATTTGAGTTGATCAGTTCAATTTGATCTTTGCCTATTTTTAAAAAGACAGGGTTCACTTAGATTAGAAAACTAACCTTTCACTGCAAGGCAGAATCATCTGAATTGAGAGCATGCAAGGAAATATTGATGGGGGAAAACTGTGATAAAGTACTCAGTTGTATCTCAGGAAAAAAAGAGGGAGAGACTGAAGAAAAGGAGAGTCTCAAAAATGTTTTGTAACAGAGAGAAGTGGAAGAGAGCAGCTGGAGAATAAGGCATAAACTGTTTTCTTTTCTGCCATTATGCTATTAGCTGACAGTGACAGAAAGAGAGGGAAAATGGGTCAACCATGCTGGACAAACAGGAACTCCACATTGCTATCTCTCTCTGTCCCAAAGAAAAGAGGACAGGATGGTCTTTTAGAAACATAGCATGAAATGCATTCAAAGTACAAGCAGGTCTCTTATGCTTTCTATCATACAGTCTGTCCTGTAATGTCAAGAGATCTGAACATGACCATCTATCTCTGTCATTAGGAAAGAGAATACACTTAGAGATCAATGGGAGCCACTCCCTGATTTATGAATCTCATATCCCTCCTAATTCTTCTCATAAACATCATGAATCCATATGGTGTCCAAGTGTTACATTTTGTATTTGATTTAGCTAAAAGACATTTAAAACAAATAAAACCAGACCTAAGATGTTTCTATGCAACTGAAGAGTTACCCACTGACTCCTTCTTAGCTGAGCCTCAGGAATGTAGAGTGTCCTTTTTAATTCAAGTGCATTAAATCAGATGTAAAGAACTTCCCATTTAGAAGACAACATAGAAACAAGAGGCTTTTTATTAAAAGAGTCTCAAAAAAAATCATGTGTGGAATTGCAAACCTGCTCTATCTTCATGTTTTTAGTGACACATACCCTAAGCAAGGTCACTGTTCCCTGCTCTGTAAAGGCTTCACTACCATTTTTAATTGTCTTTTTTTTAACCACAGCTCAGAGTTCTGGGTAAAGAGCCTGATGTCTGCGGGTAGACAACAGTAAACCTGCAAAAGCCAGCAACAGAAAAGCAACTTTACCAGTAGCACACAGCGTCACCATAGAAATCTGTAACAAAAAAGTGGGGGAAAAAATAAAGCAGGCAAGGGCAGCCAGGCCAAGAAATTAAAATACAGACACACAAGGAGTTTCCTAAATATGAAGTGACAGAGGAAAAAGGATAGAAAAGAGAAAATTAGTGAGGGGAAAAAGGAAGATGAAATTAAAAAGTGATGTTTTATTGAGGTTTGGGGAAAATGACTCAGCATTCTGCAGGCCTACCATCCAGAGCCTGCAAAATTTTTTAAATCTCTCAAGATATCGATTAGGTTAGAAATCACAAATAGAGGAACTGCATAGCAGGGTAAATTACTCCCTCACAACTGCATCAGAAAGATTTGCAGGGAAGGAAACACGGAGGAGAGCACAATCATCTTTAACAAACAGCAGCGCTGAGGCAGTAGCTGAAGAAAGCATGTCATTGTCAGCACGACTGTTGGCTGAGCACAAAAGAAAGAGAAAACTGTAATAAGAAAAATTGTCACAAGCTGATCTTCAGACAATAACATAATGGGAGTCAGAATATGGAGTATGGCTATTGACTAGTAATTCAGTGGACAGCAGCTACACAGAAAGACAGGAAATTAATATGCAGTGGGAGTTTTGTTTGTTTTGGGGGTGGGCGGTGGTTATTTTTTTTACTTTTAGACTGTTATTTTGATGATGAACGATTATACTCTCTAAGAGGTGTGAAGCCAATTGCAAATACAGTGATGTTCTGCCCCCACAGTAAATAGTAGCTGTCAGTTTGTTGTTGAGCTGAAGCTTGGGCTCTCTGCTCTCCAGAAAGGGCATCACATGATGGGTCTGCTGACCAGACATCACTAGATGGAAAAAATCACTAACACTTTTTAAGGTCAATGAAAAGAAACAACTCGCATTGCTATAACCAACAGCCAACTACGTAAAATTTTGCTGACAGATCCCCAATGCTGATATCTAAACCAATTACCAATAGCTGTGTTTGAATAAGGACCACCTTAAAGCATATGCACTGCTTATGCTTCCTTCAGTGAAAGCTTAATGGGCTTTGCTGATGGGATCTGTGATAAATCGATCCACTCAAGGGACTATCTGCAGCCTCCAGTCAAAAAGACAGTGTCCTGGCCGACCTGGAAGTTGGCATGCTGCCCACTGCTATGTGAACCATGGCAAAATTACAGATGGGGCATAAACTAAAATGAACAAACCTGAACACATTACACAAACACCTCAGTAAAAATGTACAGCTCTGTCTGTGTTAGTAAAATGCTGCCAGTGCATATTTTGGTTTTGGAGACAGTCTCCATCTGTACTACAGCCTCAAGAGTGTATGCTCCACCCAAAAACACTGCATGGATTTCACAAACTTCTTACTGATTCCACTATCAAATTTGGCAAAGGCATAACAGCGTACAAGTGTTGAGAAAATTAAGGTTAACACAGAATTTTTTTCACCCAAAGATATTCCTCATCTTCAAACTACATGGGTATGTGAGAATTCTTTATGGTGTTTTATGTTTTCTTTCTTTGAGATCTCTAACCAAAAATCTGACACTGGGTTAAGTTTCAGCTGAGCAATTTTCTGGTGACAGTTCTGCTTGGGCTATATAACCCTTCTTCCAAGAGTTTTCAAGGCCCAAGTGCATCTCCTGACCAGTACATCACTAACGCACAATAAGTTGTGTCAGTGTACTAAAACAGCAGTGGATACGTGAGTTGTAAGGGGACACAAATCAGGCTCTCCTCCAAAAGAGGAAAAACAGACTGCCATCAGTTTGTCACAATCAGCATGGAATTTAAATGAGCAATCTCATTTCAGTAACCAACAAGGCTACCTCTGCACATCAACGGAGAAAGACAGGCACCTCTAAATGGTGACCCATCGCCTCCCTTAAGAGCTAAGATACTCTGCATAAAAAGTAGATTCAGCACTGACCTTTGGAAACAGCCAATACAAGGCAAGGCTAAGAAAAGCCAGAACCTGTCACCACTCCCTCCACGGAACCTTTTGAAGGGGGTGGCTCACACCAGTCAATGGATACCACTCAGGTTTTTGACAACTTCCCAGCAAACAGCACTATTTACTGAGAATCCTATTTAATGCCAAAACTCTGAAAAGTACTAATCAGTTTCCTCTTCCACTGTCATCAGGCCATCATTTACCCTGTCCAGGCTCTCTGCACATACCTTTTGCCTCCTTGAACTGAGAGCACTGACATTTAGTTAATGAAATAATCTTCATAACCATTGAGAGCAGAGTAAATAACTATACTGCAGAAAGGAACCTGAAAATACTCTCACCCTGAATTTCACTACCTGGCTGGAGACAATGAAAAGTATAGAGAAAGAATAGACCAAACATCATTCATGCATTTCCACATGCATATAGGTTATTAAAGTGCAACAGAAAGACGAGTTTTCCCCAGCCTCAGCCTACTCAAGAGTCCTCAGTTCCTAGGCACTAATGATATTTATATTTCACTTGCAAAAAATATACTAAATACTAAAAAATATTTATGCCTCCAGTTCACTCAGAAATTTTTGTTCAAGTGTGAGTGAACTTTGAAGCATTGCTGTTAAATCGAAACACAAAAAAAAAATATATTAAGAAGGGAGAATTTTCTTTTTATAGCTGTTGACAGTGTAGCTGCAGAGTTATTACACACCGAGTAAGTGGAAATATCACAGTTATTAGGAGCCACGATATTTTAAAATTGACTAATCTTGATTAAATAAAATGCTAATGTGTTCTATAAACTTTTCACCACAAAGATACCTCAAATCAAGAAGGCCCAAAACAGCACTAAATGGAGCACACCCTCGTAGAAACAACTATTAGGTAACTATAGAAAGGCACTGGATTTCGATTCATGGGGTTTAGTGCAACAAATACCTCAGAGTTCATGTATTAATAATACAAATACTTGCAAGGTGGTATACAACTGAGTTTGTCAGCTCAGATTTCTACATCAGGGAGAAAAAACAAACAAGGTCCTTGCTCCAACAAACTATTCCTGACCTTCAGCAAAAACAGGGGAAGGAGTTCAGGTCGATAGCAATCGGTACGAGCAGCCCTGGGAAGCCCAGCAGTTACCGAACCTGAATGAGATACTAATGATTCCTGACACTCCTTCCTAAGCAATGATCACTGGATCTTATCACCTATGCTTGCTTTTTAGCGAAGAATGCTGCTGCACAATATTATTTTGGCTTCAAATTGAACCTGAAGAACACAATACAGCGTATGTTGGCTGATTTGGAAAAATCTACACCACTTTCTATGCTTGGGAAAATGACAGTCTTCATCACAAGAAAGCATCAAAGGCCTACTGTACATGTAACATATTTGTTTCGTCTCTTGTATGAAAGAACTCTGGTTTAAGAAAATAAAAATTTTAGAAGTCTCTATTTATCCAGAAGTTTTTTATAAATCAAAACACTAATCCATGTTTTATCTTCTGTCACATTTCTGGCAAAAGTTTTCCAAATATTTATTTTTTATTCCAAATATAAGTGACTATAAAGCTATTCTTAAAAAATAAGAACTGCAAAAAAAGCTTTTCAGGACAATGATTGCTTCCTATACAGAAAAGTAGGGAGGCCTTATCATGCATTTCATGCAGCATCTTACAGTTTTTTGAACCACTTCAGTTAATTTCCATGTCCTTTTCTCTGATAAATCCTTTTTCTGTTGACTGCAAGTCTAATAAAATGAGTAACAGGGACAGAACGATTTCTAGTACATTCCTAGAGTCAGATCACAGAGAAGTGAACCAATCTTTCTCATAATATTTTACTCTTATTCCAATATGCAGAATAGCCATGAAGTCTCAGGTCCTGAGGTATTGAAAAGTCCTACTGTAACATGCCTGAAATTTAAAACTAACTGGAATTCATCTATTTGTAGGTTCATTGTACTTGCACAAACACCACACACTCTATTATAAAGTTTTCACATTTGCAAAATTTCTGGTTTAGCATCCAATTGTCTGATGGTCACTACAGTTTCAATTTCATTTTTACAGCTAAAGTTTAGAATTTTTTTAATTGGTTTCTCCAGTTGAAAATGCATGACTATATCCATAAAATGTCTCTAGTTCTTTCTATTTTTCACATCCTCTGTGAAGTTGTCCATCATGTCCTAGCTGTGGAAGAGCTTTTGGGAATATTTTTCTAATCAGTTTATGAGAAGATCTTATGAGAGTGCAGTCTAGAATGCCAGGACATTTTGCCAAAATTTTTGAATCACAATCAAAAACAAATCATCCCTGATGCTGCCAATTTCTGGTCACCTAGAGTTTGTGACATCTGATTTTGCTTTTGGAACCATCACCTAGGCTGCTGGGTTTTTTCCTTACCCTCTAAACACACTACTGAAGTTCCATCCGGGATTTTCTCCCCAGGCAGTGGCCACTTCCTTGTGGCAAATTCAACACCTCCATCTTTGGCCCTTTTTCCTCCCCTCTCCACACAGCTTATACAAGCAAATTTCCATTCTGCCCAAAACTTCCAGGTGTGACTTCGCTGTCATGATCCAATCTGTCAGGGAGCGGTCAGAGGGCCCTAAACCAAAGATGTCTTTTGAAAGACAAGGGGGGAAAACACTGTTCTGCTACTAACAGCACAGTAAGAAGATAAATTTTTAAAAGAAGAAAATATAAGATCTTCTGCTCAATAAATAACAGCATATGATCTACTTTTCATGCTCTTAATATTAGACTAGCTCAATGTTTTGGAAGTGGAAGAAGCTGACAGCGGAAAAAGAAGAGCTGGCATAAAATCTGTACCTGCGAGTCATTATTTGGACCCAATCTAATAAAAAGCCTGTTTTAAGTGTGTGAGGGAGAAGCCAGACAGGATGTTTGCTGCTGTGTGCACGTGTGGCCTTCCAGGGAGTTAGCACAAGTACACTTTTGAAAGGAGCATGGAGCAGGATGCTCAGTTAGAATAATTTCTCCTGGAAACAGCCTCCGTTTCTCAACCCCAAATTTCTCTCCAATATCCCTTGAATTCAGAGTCTTCCTCCACACCAACCACTGTCTTCATTCTCTTATTTCCCTTTACCATATATTATGTGAAGGAAGGACAGATGGAAGGATGGAAGGAAGGATGAAAGACAAATGGTTAAATTTCTCCTTTCATGTCAGTTTATCTGTAGTGCAGCAAAATATAAAATAGATGTTTGAAAATTTAAAAGCTGCAAGAGAGAGAGATCATTAAAAATACTGTCGAGACAGTCTTTTTAATTCTTAGCAAAGCACAGTTTCTTTTCAAAAGGATTATAGTGCAAATCTGACTTTGATAAGCAGTATAGTCACTGACTTTGCTTCAGTACAAAAACACAACATCCTGAAACAGGGGCTTTGAAGAAAGCTCAAGACACCACCTGGTTCATCTCTTGCTTCAAAACTGCAGTACGACCACCCAGCCTGTTTCTGACAAACAACTCTTCTTCAAATCCTCCAGTCATTGAGACTCCATGGCATCCCTCACCAGCACTACCCCTGGCTACCTATCCCTTGTGCAGCGGTAGCAGGGGTGGGATGAGAGGGCATTGCTTAAACTGTGAGGACTAAAGGATGGAATGAAAATTCTTAGGCTGTCCTCCTGCACCTGAGCACAGAGTTCCTAACTCAACCCTTCTCTGTGACCTGAATAGCAGGATACAGTGTCTAAGAGATGGCAGGATGAGTGAGAGGCCAGAATGAACGGCACCTTGAGCTCCAGTTCCAGGGAAGGTCTGAAGGGATGGGGGAGAAGGCCAAGCTGTGGGATATGACAATCACATGGGTGAGAGCAGGCTGCTCTCATTGCCAAGGAGTCTCTGCAATACAGATGCTTGGTGCTGTGAGACCTCGTGGCCAGTTGGAGAGAAAGGGAAAAAGTGCAGGAGGGAACTACTCTTTGTATCAAATTGCACTGAAATTCTGCTGCACCGGGGGTTTCAGTGCTTCTGAAGACAATATTCTGAGATTAAATACTGTTGCCATGGTCAAAAATGCTCATTTCCCACAAGACTTTTGGCTACAAAACAGTAACTTATGATGCCCCAAATCATTACTACCTCTAAACTCAAAAACTCCAAGAGCAAATGTTGGCCAGGAGAATCATCAATACAAACATTCACTGCCTCAAACAGCAAGGATAAACTGCAGTGCAATGTAATGCTCTATAATGCAATTTATAGTAAATGTGGCATCAAATCCTGGCATCACTTTAACTCCTCCAAGCACTTCATGATAATGTTTAATTTTATTTTACTGCTCTGCTATTCAAAGTGCTGGACAAATATTACATTAGTGTTTGTGGAGAAGATAATCTACTAAATACAACTATGGAAGGAACTAAAACATATTTAGTGGCTTCCTTTCAGAACTGCTGTAAAAGTCCCTTAAGAAGAGCAAAAAGTAGAAATGACACAGTCCAGAGTGTTATACCTTTGGAACAGGTCGCCAGCTTACTTGCTCCCCGAGTTTCTTCCT
The DNA here is from genome assembly GCA_013397055.1 of Pachycephala philippinensis. Lineage (NCBI taxonomy): Eukaryota > Metazoa > Chordata > Aves > Passeriformes > Pachycephala > Pachycephala philippinensis. Next base: position 365,406 of record VWZT01012040.1, read on the forward strand.
AAGTTCCATCAAAGCACAACAGTACTTTTTGTAATAGAAACTGTTTTGTTCTGTGTCCATTTTACAATGACATGTCATGAAAATGTCATTTTCCCACTGGGCTTCTTTTACTATCATTAGTTTAAAAACAAAAAGCTTGCCATTACAATTTTAATCTTCCCATAGACTCAAACTACTTTGAGAATTTAACACAGTATCTAGATATATGCAAAATTACAAAAATTTTAATTACAGAAAAATCAATATCCCAGTTTGACCTATCTGTCCAGTCTCAGTTATTTTAATTAATTTCATCAGTCTGCCTGGTTCACAAAAAACAACACCATATGTTATGCATAACTTCTTTAGTTTTTTTAAATAAAGAAAAGGTTGGGTAGGTTTTTATTCAATTCAAGTGTTATTATCTAGTTTTCATACAGGAAACAAGAGTGCCTGGGCAGCTGACGGGATCCTGGCCTTAGGAATCCAGTTCTTATAGCTCACTGTAGTGTATTGAATGAAAGACAAATTCTGATACCAGGGGCTAGGGCAGCATCAAAAACCAATTTAGGCTTTCAGGATTTTAGGACTGAAGTTTCCTATATACAGAACACCTGCACTCTGAGAATTTATGTTCAACAAAATCATCTCCAAGATTACTGCTCTTCCAAAAGATCTGAGCACTCCTGGGGTTTCTCATACCAATGGTGTGACTCCATGACACATTTCTAGGAGTCTTCTGCCCTTGTAAGAAGAATTGTGGTTTCACTGAGTGTCTAAAATCTGCAGCACAATAGGGCAGTGTTGTGCCCCTTACTCCACAAAAAATATTTCATGATTATGAAATGTACCACCCAAGTGGATTTCATTGGTCCCGTTCTTTTAAAACACACATCAAGCTCCCAGGCAGCATTTTAAATAGTTTCCACGTAAAAATACTTTGACATTGGTCTAACAGACAGCTTCTACCTGAAAAAACTGAAAAAACTCCATGTTGCACACACAATACACTTTTGCCAACACTTTTCACAGATACTTCAAAAGCTTTGTGCAGGGAGTAGGAAATTTGAAATTCATTTCCAGAAAATATTAAATCAGTTCTGGTCCTTTCTTAAATTTAATTGTCAATGCTAACTCTGTACCCTTTTTGTAAAGCACTAAAAATTAACTTTCACAACTCACAGAAACCTGAGATATTTATCAACAGAAAAATCTGTACATCTTTATCCTATTTTGCTGCTGTTTTAAGTTATGCATTATCAGTATTATTCTATCATATCTGCAGTAACCAAGTCCCTTTATAATATAAATTAACTTCACTTTTTCTTAAGTTTGATTCACTAAATTAGATAAATGAGTGCAGCACATACCAGAATAATCAATTTTAATGAAGAATTTTGTTCTAGCTTAACTAAATAATAACAAAACCTAATAAAAGTAACTCAATATTGGAACAATAATAGAGGGTACTGTAGTTCAGAGATATCTACCAACTCCATCACCACTACCTCTCTTACAAAACATAAAAAAGAATAGAAAAATAATTTAGTAATCCCTCTAAACTTGAATTACACCTTGTGCAATAGCAGAAGCTTCAAACTACGAAGAAAAGCCAACAGGTTGTATGATTCAGTATTTTATCCACTAAGACACCATCCCATATTTAGATAAGAAATGTGCCACTTCTTCCATGAGGGTTTCCTCCCCTCATTCTGCAGTTAAAATTAGTTTCCCCTAAGCACCCACCAGATATTTTATCACAGATTTCAATCACAACTTATATTTCTCATGCAAAAGTATTTGCATTACGTGCACACAAGAATACTATGTCAAAGCACAAACAAACATCCCCCATTCCATCATACCCTTCCATGCAATGTGCTACTCTGTAGAAGGATCAGCACTAATACATACCCAGTAGAGTTCTGCAGCAATAGCTAAAAAAAAAATATTTATTTCTACTATGTTCTATGTATTCACTACAAACTTCTTCAGTAAAAATTTATTCAACTGTTTATCAATCCACTGGTAACCTCAAAGCAACTATCCTTGGTAGCTTCTCTCTTTAGTCACATACCCACTTATCTGGCACTTACTGGCCATAACAGCTGCCCATAATGACCTTAAGTGTGCAGAGGGATCCTGTTGCTGTAGAGGCAACAGAAATTTGTGGACAGTGCAATGAAAATGCACTGCCAGACCTAAATTTAGAGAAGTCAGGCAAAGCTTCACCATCTCAACCCTTTGCAATATGTTGTTACTGAAACAAAACCTGGTCAGTAATTAAGCCTCTCTGATTCAGCCACCTCACATTCTTAACTGCTCTTTGGTGAACGGCCTTGCCTCACTCCTAAACTTAAAAGCCAAAACCAAAGCTAATGATTAACATGCTGATTAAATGAATGCTTAACACCACCAAGTTACAGTGTGCTGCAATGTTTTCTCCTTTCTTTCAACCACTGTATCAAGAATATTTATTCTTCAGTTGAATAACATTCACTAAGCACTTCATCAAACAAAGCCAACAACATTACAGCCCATTAATTTTTCACTTTGGTCTAACGCCAAAACCAGTTAAAATACCTCTCTATCTTTCATCCTGCAAGTAATCACATTAATATGCATCTCCCTTCCCCCAACCCAAACAGTACCACATACATACTTTGCATTGCTCCTTGGTAATATCTGTTACAAAAGACCTATCACCACTCCCCCCAAAAAGAGAATAAATTAGCCAAAAAAACTCCCTTCAAATCTCAGAAACAAAGTCACAGCATCTCCTATTATAGTCTGAAATTTACCAAGGCCTTCCTCAGCAACTAAAGAAAAGAACACACAGATACTTCAGAAGACAGTTTTGAGATGAAGTTTTTTAGTGTAAAAGAAACCAAAGGAAAAGTTTCAATGAAAAAAGTTTAATAGAAAAGCAACACTGAAATGTGACCAAAAACAAGTACAGAACAGCTGACATTTGGGGTTCTGTAGATACAACTTTGGAAGACAGTAATGCATGCAGATACCCTGGCAGTGAATTCAGAACTTTCCTTTATTATATGTTTTTATCCAGGTAAGCTTTTCCTATTCTCTCCCTCTTCTCTTTATGTGCCTTTCTGGGAAACTCACACAAACCATTAACTTGACTTAACTCTTCCAACAAATTTGGTTGAAGCCAAACAAAAACTTAACAGTTGCTGAGAAATGACCAGACACGCAGTATGTGCTCAGCATAAGGAGGAAAGCAGGCATCACATTTGTCTCAACAAAGGGAAAGCAACAGTACAACTAAAAAGTCAAAAAAGCATCAGTCATCTTAGTGAACACAGCATTCTCACGTCATGAACACTGTCTATACTTGTAGTTCAGAGTAATCTCAAAGTCAGTGCTTTAAATTAGTTGACCTATTTCCTCGTGTCCCCCAACACGTTTTGCAAAAGAAAGGAATCTTCTCAATGCCAAACACTGCAGTCCTTACTGTCATGATTTAACTTTTGCAAAAGACTTCTGTGAATGAGGTTTAAAGATTTATTTTCAGATTCTCTTTAATTACTTAAATTCAGGAGCTGTTTTCCACGTGAAACAAAAAACTGTTTAGGATTCACAATGAAACCTTGAACAATATAATGTAATGGTGGAGTGCTACAGGAAGGACTCAGACCCTCAGCATCCATCACAGGCCAAGAAATGCAGTCTCCCTAAAATCTGCAAGTCTTTGCAATTTACAGAAAAGTCCTTCACTGTACCTGTCAGCATTCTGCTTTCTGCACAAACACATCTGATGAGGAAGTTCTCCTAAGTAGGTCTTGTTGCTGGTTTCAAATGACAACTCAAGGAAGAAATAAAAATCACTATATTTACTATGATGCCAATGCAAAATAAATAGAGATATAACTTCCTATTTTAGAGATTTTTCAACACCTGCAAAGAAAACTAGATTTTAAAATATTTGCTATTATATATAGAAATATTTTATACGCACTTATGTATATTTATTACAGTTTTAGCATAAATCAAAACAATCAAAGAAAATACTGGAAGAATTTGCCAAATAGACAAGAATGTCTTTTATATGCAAATGGTGGTTTCCTCTATACATCTTGCTGGTGGGATATACTTGATTATATAACAGGTTTAAGTGGAAATTATGGTAAACTGTTCATTTTGGTGCTCAAAAAAATAGACTCAACAAACAATAGCTTTCGATATTTCTTTTTTGTATAATCCAAACACTCCCCTCTTTTATAGCTGCATATTAATTTTTTCCCAGACAGCTAATACACTAACTATTCTTTCCCTAGGAGTTGCTCTGGAGAGGAAAAAAATTATTTTTGTAGCTCTTTGACAAGATAGTTGATTGTTGTGGCATGTTTACTCCCAACATGAACTCCAAAATGTCATATTGTGCCTCATTCAGCCTTGTTTGTTTAAAACCGTGCCAACATAACAACTTGCGTGCTTTCAGCAAACTGTTGTATTTCTCATGGCATCACTGCATGTGCACAGTCAAAAATATTTTGCTTTTGTTTCAAGTTGCTAATATGATTTAGTTCTGCTTTGACTAATACATGTTTGATTACATGTCATCAAGAAGTTACATTAAAGTGACAGGACTCAGAGATTTAGAGACACATTGTTCTGTGTTTAAGATGACGTATTTTTACACTTTAAAATAAAATTTCTCAGCCCTATGTGCAAGATATGCTCTTAGTAACAAGAAAAGTTTTAAGCCATTTCTGAAAACACACAAATTCACATACCTAAATTTAAATCGATGGGGGAGGGGGAAATTGTAAATCTCACTTCTGTAGTAACTTCCTCAAGTGCTCTTTGTTCTGTAAGATCCAGAAAACCACCCTCTAGCATACATGGAAGGCAGGCTTGCCCAGCACACATGCAGAGGCAACCAAGAACAGGGAGACAAAAGCTCTCTCCCTGTCTACTTCCTCTGATCTCAAAACAAATGACACTTTTTCAAGACAGTCTTTCTGAATATCATTGATTTAAGCACAAGAATAAAGATTTTAAAATTAGCCACTGCAGAAATTAGCCAGACATGACTGATTTTCCATTAGTTAGGTTTGGAGAAAGGACCATGCCCTTTGAAGGAAAGCTCAGAAGTTATAATCACTTTGTTTTATCTGTTTTGCTATTAGTGACTTGCAAGAAAGTTATCTATCATCTGTATCTCACTACACCTTTTGCTATGAAAAGAGGATTCCTGTCAATGATCATGGCAAACTCACCACAGGTATTTTTAGTATCCAGAACAAATCCTCAAAGCAAAAAATTAAAAATACTCTGAATTATTTCACTGTTGTTGTAAACATAAGGAATTATGTTTCCTCTCTGAACTCTCCATGTAAAATATGTAAATAATTCAATATTTAAGGTTTTCTGGGTTTGCATAGCTGAGATAAGCAGCTGTGACTTTTTCTCAAGGGAAGGGTGGTTCCTTCCCAGCAAAACAATCCAGGTCATCTGTCACAAAAATGGCATCAACTCCATGAAGCAGTAATTTATTTTTAAAGACTTACTAATTTAAATTCACTGTACTCCACTTGAAAACTCTGGAAAAACAAAATCAGAATTTATTTTTGTGAAAGGCAGATTATACAACTCTCTCACATCTCTAGTTCTGGTTCTGACCGTTCTATCTAGACTTACAATTCCAGTGACACGCCAGCAGTTGATAGCAATATCAAAGAATTCAGCAATTCTGGGATCCTGAAATACTGCAGTAATGAATCAGACTTTTTTTTCATTTTGCTATTCCTTTTTTTTTTTTTTTTCCTGTTACAGCCTTTCCCTTCTGTTTTTTCCCTGCAGCTTTCATAGCCTCCACAAAGAGCTGTGCCCAGCAGCCCAGCACAGCTGTGAGTCAGCTCACGGCAGGCTGTCCTCCTGCCCAGCCACCCTCTGGCTCCATCCGTCCCTGCTGGAGGATCTCTGCCACTTAGAAGGTAGCAGAGAGGAGCTGCTGCAGAGGACATGAAATGCAGCTCTGAGGATCAACTTCAAGGCTGCATTCAATTGCAAGCAGAGTGACACTGATTTCAAATGCGATTTTGTTGCTGCTGCTGCTTCCCATATTTCAACACCCGGACTGTGCAATTTTATTTGCATCTCTGAAAGGAGCAGCCAGAAAGACCAAAAACTGTCGATTACTTCAATCACACACCACTGGTTTTATGTGAACATGGTTTGGCCACTAGCATATACAGATCCAAAACGCTTCCTGCCACTCTTTGCCTCTTATCTGACAGCACAGTTAAGAGATAGCGTAGGTGTTAAGTCACTGGTTATTAACTATGAGTCACTCTGCTTGCACACAGAGCAAATATGCCTTAAAGTAAGCAGTTAAGAGAATGTTCAGCTCTGGTTACAGTCTCTGTGAAAAAGATAAGAAGAAAGGAACAGAAGAGATGCATTAAAACTATACCAATAATGTCATCCAACTTGAATCTCATACACAGCATGGTGCAAAGCTCAGGGAAGGGCTGAAATTGCTTTACCTCCCTTCAGGAGCAAAACCATGCCTGGTGGGTCTAGATGGAAGATGGATGGCTTATGGTCTTTGACCAGACATTACCTGTGACTTTATTTCATAAAATTCCTAGCAACATGATTTTCTTTTTGCATTATTACTGCATTACTCTATAGCATACACGTACGTAATTCAACAAAAATTATCTAATAGCACATTCTTTTCCACTAACCCTGCTCTGCAGTGTAACTATAGCTCTCTACCACACATTTTACCTAGTTCCACTGCAGGGTTAATTACCTTGGGCAGATCTTTGTGCTAACACAGCAGCATTGCTTTTAGTACTTGAACAAGCTTGTTTAGGGCCTCTTGAGTGCCTCTCTGCACTGTGCCTCAGGGACATGTTCTGAGAGCTGTATTCTTATAAGCACCTTGAAGTTGTGCACCAGCTCCCGAGATGAGAACTGGATGCCTATATTCATCTTCTGAGCACTTTTAAAACACTTGCTCTCAGCTTTGTTTTACACCAAATAACAATGGTAATAGTTTTACTTCAGTAGGGTGCAAAACCCTTAAACAGCAGATGAGGAATTAGAGTGAGGAAACCTCTGGAAAAGAGCAGGCACAACCACTGAATCTCAGAAGCAAGTATAAAGATAAACTGGGACCAAGCTCTCAAACATTTCATACACACCCCCAACTCCATATGAGTAATATAGGGTAGGTGCTGGAACAGAGCATACAGGAAGCCAGATGTTGGATTTAACAAGTTACTAAACAAATTTTTTTTCAAAAAATCCGTTCAGAACAGTTTAACACAAAGACAGAACTGTAACTGAGGAAGCACCATATCACAGAGTGCTGGAAACTAGGAATATATGACAAAAATCTCCAGAGTGTTTGACATATTCAGACATTCTTTCCTCATTCTTTCCTAGGGCTACTGTTACAAATAGGACATGCACTACATGGAGCTCTGGTTGACCCCATATGGCTGTTTCTATTATCTTTACTCAACACTTTAGTACAGGCTCCAGGGAAAGAGGAATCCCAGGTAACAACAAAGCCCCCTCTTTACCCCCTGCAAGACTGTAATCCTCAACTCTTAAAGCAGAGTTTGGTGAAATACAGGAGCTGACAAACAGGGGTTTGGAGGCATTCTTCCCATTTATAAATATATCCATGTGAAAGTGATACACAGAATACGAATAGTCTTTATAAGGGGACAGATAAACAGAAGAAAATACAGCTGGGACCTACACGCAGTCTCTGTTTTATTAACAGACACATAAGAGAACTGGTGTGGTTTAATACCTCAGCCCTGGATACAGATTGCTGTTTCAATATTGTCTTTAGCATCTATAAATTTTTTATGTAAGTATAATAGATATTTTCACAAACTACTTCTCGTGGACGTCCTTAATTTTGAGTTTAGCTCACTTAACTAACTCCTTTGGCACACAGCAATTTGAACCCTGTTCAGGTTCCTTTCCGGAAAAAGCACAATAGGTAATCTTCGTTCAGACAGAAAGAAGCATAAATCTTTCACTGTTGTGCAAAGCCAAACAGGGAAACAATTGTTTTCTTAGTATGAGACAAAGTAATATTGTACACAATACATATAGGGGCAGAGTCCCAGCTGGTTTGAGTTTGCTTGTTTACAGTAACAGCAGCAGAACAGCGTCAATTGAGACACACACAACATGCCACCAAGAGTTTCCAGTGGAGGCTGCATGAAGAAACGCCAGCAGTGCTTTTCTCTCCCCCGCCTTACAATTTTGAGTCAACAAATCAAAGCAATTATTTGCAGCTCTAAAGCCAGCTACAATTTGCACCTTTTGCACAATGATGTCTCTCTTGAATGATGTAATTTTCTTCTAACTTCCTACAAACAGAGCACACCCCTAGAATTTTGCCTTCTGAAGCCTGTGAATGGAGCTCTTACAGGAACAGCAACTTCAATCAATGGTTCAGCTTCTTTTAACTATCAAAATTCAACACTTCCTTTTTGTTAACTGATGAAGTGAGATGTGTGGCTGCTCAAAACAAACAGAACACAGTCTCCAAAAACAGCATGTTTTTTTGGACTGGGAGCATCTAATTCCTAAAAGCAGAAAATAAGTCTGTGAACAAAATATCATTATTATTGCTAAACAAAATCTCTCAACAGCTATTTTAGGGCTCACTCCTCAAAGATGCCAAGTGCAATGAAGAGGCAAATGATGGGGTGCAATTCCAGCCCCCTTATCAGCAATACGTAAGAGAGAGGAAACAGATTGAAAAGACCCTGAACCAGACAGCAGCTTAGAAAAGAGGGCTGAAAAGCTTAAAACAGCCACAAACAAAACTACGCAACTCCAGCTCTAATAAACTCAATTCCATAAGCCCTGGGTCATGACAACAGAACAGCAAGAACAGAAGAGGTGATAGAGGGGCTAATTTTCACGTTTAGACAGGCATTTTGGTTGTCATTGTGAATGTGTACAAGAATCACAAGGATTTATTACTCACAGAAGAATGACATACCAGAGTCCAAGCATCAGTATTAATGGTATAGCTGTTCAAGAAATAGTATTCTTCTCTGGAAATTTAACCACCCTACTCAAAGATATTTTGTGTAATGGTTCCACAGTCTCCAACTAATAGCATGCTAGGGCACATGCCAAAGATTTACACCTGCCTATCTAAGTCACTAACAATAATCCAGTATAAGATACTGACAACTGGAGCCAAAGATACAGAAGCGGACACTGACCTGTAGTGAAACAGAATTTGACACAACAGACTGAAAGTTATCCACACCTTAATTTAGATGAATGCTTTTATATTTTCACTTGACACAGCAAAATGAATGAAAATTTCTGATAACAGCCTGGTATATATGTTTAGTACTATCAATTATACTATTACAAGTGTTAATGTCTCATCATTATAAACAAAAGCATTTATTGCTTACTTTCTATTACAGACTACAACTAGATATATTTTAAAATTACATGTTACAAGTCAATTCAAGTTTAGTGTATTTCAGTAAAAGTGTTCACTTTCTAATGCATACTGCTGCTCTGCCAAGCTTGTCATAAAGAAGCAGCAATATTTATTCCATCTACTACACATTAAATGGGCTGTAGGGAGTGAATACCAATTCAGTGTCAGGCCTTCTCATCTGTTTTTTATGGCAGCATTTTTGTCTTATGCATTTTAAAATCAGCAACAGCAAGATAGGCTTCTCCTTTCTCAAAACTTTGATTTTAATTGCTTTTCAGGCAAAGGGGTGATCTGAAGTCTAACAGCTGCAGTTGCTGTTGGTCTGGTTATTTAGCAGTAAAAAATTAACCATCCCATATTAATGAAGAGTCTCTCCTGTCCTACTGCAAGAAAAATAAAGTCTTGCTTACTGCAATTAAGGAGAGTCATCAGTATTCCAAAGAAATTGCCAAATTCTTTAAACAAGTTAGAGAAAGAGAGTTACACAGTGGTCCACTATTCATTACTGGCATTGTTTGATGATACTAATGATACCAACGCAAGGATACTGGCTTCAATTTGATAGATCTGAGGAGAGTCAGTGACTGATTCGTCCATCATCATGTCCATCAAGGAAAGATTTGCTAATCAGCTTGAAAACAATCTGGTTTGACATTTGGTTGAGTCACTAGCTACAGACAAATCTGCACTCCTTCCACCCAGGAAAGGCTTTATAACTGTTTCCATAAGCCTCTTTCAGAACAGCCAATATCTCTGGCTGAACAGGGCAGTTAACTTTAAGGCAGACTTCCAGCTTCACTTCCAGCTTAGGAAGCTTAAAACAATGCTGCCTAGCTCCTCCTAACTATCCTGACAGGCCTTCATGATGTTACTATTTAAAAATCCAGGGTAGAGAGACTCCCGTGGCCAGCCTGCTAGTTGGGAATTAACTGGAAGTTACAAATTCAGGCCCATCTTTCCTCCCTCTGCCACCCGTGCCCAGAAGAGACAATGCAGATAAGTCCATGCTCCATTGCTCAGGAGCTCCACAGCAGCAAATCCCACCAGACACCAGTTTGGCCAGTCTGAGACCTCTCTGCTCCAGAGAAGCAAAAGACAATCAACTGAGTCTGAATCGAGCCCTGCATAACTGAATATGTTTCAGTGTTTGCACCTACTATTATCACTCCTTTGAGAAAACACAAGGTACAGATGCTGAGCATCAGTACTTTGTCATTAAGCTTAAGAGGTGTCCCGTCAAAAAATTATTTGCACAGCTCTCAAACCAGCACAGTGACAGAGAAGAGTTAGAAAGTGGACTGAATTCTAAACACTCCAGTTCAAGGAAGTATTTACTTTTCTTAAGCCTAAATTCCAAATTCACACATGAGGTTTTTTATGCCCCATGCCAACAAAATGATCAATGCTGAAAAGATAAAAGCAGTTCTGTCTTGAAAAGTCTATTGTGTGAGGAAAGATAATGAACTAATCTCTTTCTCTCACAGAGAAGGACACAAAGAGTAACCTTGGTTTGTTGTCTTTCGAGTTCTCTAAATAATCTTCTCCCTCTTCAAGAAGTTCTCTTTCTTCTTTGGTAGGATGTTAATCCCAGTGGAATTATTTAGAAGATCTCATGGCAGACAGTGAAGGTCTAATCTGTTACTAATATCAAGGATGGTTGAACACATATGGACAATATAGGAAATTATGAAGCACCATCCCTACAAGACCAAAGCAATAGCAGAGCAAAAGATTTAACAGAGAACAAGAGCCAAGCTGCAGATACTTCCTCCAGCGTCATACAGAGCTTGCATAGAGTACTAAACATTTACACTAATGAAAAGCAGAGATACACAAAGAGAAAAGCAGCACAGTCTGATTAACAAGAAAAGACACTAACCATCATCAGACTACCACTTAAACACTACCTTTCTGAGACAAATGTAAATTCATGCACCACAAGCAAATACACTTTCATGTTTAGAAAATTGATAAGAGAAATGTCTTCAATTAAACAAACAGAAAAGACACAAGAAATCATAGTATGTGACGAATTCAGGACATAGAAAATATGGTTCAGGAATACTGTTCCAATAGCAGGCCTTATATTTTACAAGTAATTGTCAACACTTAAACACAAAAGCAAACCAACAGAAAACACAAATCTCGTTGATTTTCTTGCAAAACTATCTATAGTTACTCTAAATCATTTCCATGCCCCCAATAACAAGTACTGCAATTCATCAAAACTGTAATAAGACTGTCAGCAAGACAATAGCACAGAATTTTTCAGAAATCAGAACTCTAGCCAAGCTATGAGTATGGAAAAAACCCCACACCTCTCTCATTACTGTATAAACACTCTTCTGACTATGTTACATCTTGGTAGCAGTCCTGAGAGATCCATCCAATACAGAACTGTAATCAAAAAGGAAAAGTGAATGTGTGGGCCTGCATTAATCCTTCTCTTTGTTATATACTGATGCTATTAATTTACAATTAGTTCTTAGATTAGAAACTTAAGATTCTATTTCATAAAAACCGCTGGGAATTAGAAGAAACTGCAGATGGAATTAATCGGATTTGGAGGAGGAAAAAGAAGGATTCTGTCTAACTTGACAGCTCAAAGCAGTGCCATCATCTCAGTGTTTTCCACTATAACTGCTATTAAGGTGTGTGTACGTGGTCAAGCCAAGCCACGGTAAGAGAAGTCAGGGTAGTCAGAGCCCACGATCTGCCTAAATGTTAGTCCTTCATAGTCAGAGTGCACTTCCCTGGAGCTGCTCTTGACGTTGTTTGGAAAATCCTGTCCATCTGCTCACTCCATACAAAATCTCCTAATGTGGAAACAATTCAGAAAGTACCAGAAGCAATACAGTAGTTCAAAAACCTGGTCAGTAGGTGGTGGGGTGTCCAACACATGCATTGAAAAAAGAGAAAAGTTGCTCCCCGCTAACCCTAGCACATGCTTTCTGCAAGTAGGAGATAATTGAGAGGCACATGGAAATAAACAGCAGGAGGGCCAAAAGGATCCCACTAAGATCAGGTAACTTTTATTTCCTACTGCTTTGACTGAAGCATCTTCACACGTACTGAAGTTATCTGGACCACTATTCCACTTGAAATTAGGGCAGTAACTACAAGCCACATACTCAGCTGAAATTACAAATCATTTAAATAGGCTGAAAGTCTAGTTTTTTAATCAGCTTAGATCAATGCACGAACCTAACACCATGTTACCATCGGAACATGGGATTCATCACCACCTCTGCCCCACTACCCTGCTGTGTAATCCCCATGTCCCTCTCATTCCAGCACTGCCAATCATAAGTTGCCCATAAGCAGCAGTACTAATCCCCAAAAAAATTAGGTGAAAGTGATGGAAGCAGAAGAAGGGAGGCCAAAACTGAGGCTTTCAATGGCAATGCAGTCTGGGATCAACTTAAACTGATCACAAAGCAACACCCAAACTAATGCCAGGACTACAAACAATTTGCTCAGTGATTCCAGAACAATATACAGCTGAAAACTCCAACTTCCCACAGGAACAACTCTTAAAATATGTGTATGCATAGGGATTTTTATAAACTTAATGAGATTTATGAAAAACAAGACAGTTAATGTCTAAATAGTCTAAAGATACAGATACTGCAGGGGAACTACTGTGAACACATGCTTGTGGCCTGTGCTGTTTGACATCCACAAATGCTGATGTTGTCTAGACAGCCCATTTTTACAGTTCAATTTCCTCACAATTACATGAGGAAAAACAGATTCTACATTGTTAAACAATAAAAAGTTTTGTTATTTCCCTTTTAAACAAGAAGTAAGGTGAATCAGAAGGCTGCTAGAACAGAGTTTGCTAAAATGAGTTTCCCTCGCTCAAATATAAATAATGGGAAAATCGGTCCCCAGAAAATGTTTGTCTTCTCAGAACAGAGAAATAAAAGAAGAGCCAGCAAAGACAGCAGAATGGGAATTTCAGAATTTCTGGCATTGTGAAACAGACAAAAATGGCTACTTGTGACTATGAAGAAAGTGTAATTTGATAACTACAAAAAGTATGTTCTTAAAATGGTATTTAAAAGCTTCACACAATTTAGCTATCTTCTATGTTCTTTTTAGAAGTATTCTAACCATGGTTACTACAAACAAAACATATAAAAGTGTTTTACTAGCTATGTCTAGGAAATAAGGAATTAGTAGTATTAGTCAAGGTCCCCAATGTCAATCTCATTCAGATATTCCAAAAAAACGCAACAATTATTCCATATTTGTATGCTTACAAGTTAAAAAAAATCAGTTAGTAAATTTTCCCCTCTCTCTGCTTTTAAAACAGAAAAAAAATTGTTAGGTTTACAGCTTGTGTGTCTTATCAGTAAAGTTATTTTCATTCCAAATCTATTAACTTTCTTGACTAAAACTGATGACTGTGAAAATTGTTTTTTCATTTCAGTAAGAGACAATTTTTAAAATACAGTTTCTGAGCAAACAGAATGTAATTTTTTTTAAGAAACACTACCTCACCTTCTTGAGCTGTAATTTTCTTTGACACAAATCATTATTAGACACCATCTTGCTTTAACTGCTGCATCACTAAGTACTCTGGAGAGGTCTCATTTAATCTTTCTCTCTTCAGAGACACCTGACTTTTCATGAAGTATTTCAACATTGAGTCAGAGATCAACACAGAATGAGTCTCTGTTTTAGACTTTTACTTGGGAGGTAGGAAAAAACAAAAAAGAAAAAAACACTCAGTGCTCAAGTATGAGAGCGTGGCATCCCAAATGTTCCTCTACCGGTACCTAGAGTGCACAAAGAGTGAAATATGGTAGCTCAGCCTGCTTTGAAACAGAAACCTGGTTTCCAAAATCCTTCTTGTCAGGATCAGAAATTGCCAGTAGCGTAAGGAACACCACACCAACTCCGTTCAGCATCTAGCTTCCAGGACTATTTTCATTCACTGACAGATAAAACCTGCAGATCGAATTCTTGGGGTGAAGTAGGGGTGGACCTTTATTAGAAATTGCATCAAATCTTTTTCTTATTTAAAATTCTATGGGCACATCTGTGCAGGGAAAATTACGAATGCTGAACCAAATTAGATTCAAGTGTGAGCTCAAAATGCATTAGTTAAAACATATTAAACCCCATGTGGACATTTTCATTCATAGGTAAAGTGGCCTGGTTTAATCTGATTTAATTAATATGTTACAAATTCACCCCGTTGTTAATTACACTTCACTTTTCTGAGCATGCCCAGTCACTCTGCAAAGTCACTCTGTGATACACAGGCCTTGCGAGCTTCTCCCCTGGGTTAGGCACTGGGTTTTGTGCAAGCCAGAACTGGTTTGAGGGGACAGAATTGTGCCTGCATTTGGAGCACACAGCTGACAACAAGAGAGCTGGAAGTAGGAGGGAATTAGGAGAGTTTCCAACTCAATGTGCAAGTCTTAACAAGCCTGGACAAGACTCACAGAAAGAAATCTGCTGTAGAATAACTGGTGTGATATGGTGCTAGACACAGGAACAATTGTTAAGAACATGGAAAGCTATATTACCTGAATGTTCAAGCAAACCAATCTAAACAAGTATTGCTTTTATCTTACTCATGTTTTACACAGGATTCCAGTTTTCATGCTGTTTTCTGCAATGTTTTTTTCTTATTTCTATTTGAATGCATGCAGGACCAAGGAATTAAATTCAGGAACCATAACCAAACCAAGAATAACACTGCAATTAAAACTGGAATGTAAATGCTAGTTCTAAGCCACAATAATCCTATTTCCTAGTGCTATGTTTTTTAAAGCACTGGTACTACTCATATCAAGCTCATACAGAGCAGACAAAAGGACACTGAGACAACACACACACAAAAACTATTTCATTTATTATTTACTTATTACTTTACAGCAGCATTGTAGTACAGCAACTTTAGTGTCTTAAAAATTATTGTACAGTGTAAAGACAAGTGAGCTAAAGTGGAGCTAAATGTTAAGATGTTTGGTGGTAAGACTAGGATCTTTCTGTCCTCTGCTCAACTGTGAACAGTTCCTATCTGCAGTGACACCAATTCACTGCTCTGACGGTTGTCCTGTGGCCTGTGTGAAAGAGTTGGTAGTTTCTGTTCCTACTGGGCAGGTATCCAAGCTGTAAAGCTACTGTTCACTTGTCACTAATTGATACCCTTGGTAGTCCATTAAGGAAACTATGGAATGAATAAGCACCTCTCACTGGTAAAAATATGCTCAGGATATGGTAAAAAGATTGTGGCGCACTGGCAAAAGAGCATGAGAAAGGCTTCACTGCTACTCGTGCTCCATCCATTCAGAAGATAAATAGAGGGCTTCATTCTTCAGATCTGTCACTTTGGCATCTTTCATCGCAATAAATTAGCATTTAAGAAAAAGCTACAGGAAAATGAATTCTTCCTGCTGGTGACAAAACCCAATTCTCACACATAAACATAACAAAGGACAATCACTTCATAAAATATTCTGTGGAAAATAATGTATTATTCATACACTGAATCATGCAAAATTTCTCTGACCTTTTGTGCTTGTCTTTTTCTGGATGTCATCAACTGTTTTATAACTTTCTTGGATTTTTCATTCTTTCAAACTCATCCAAATTAAGAAGCGATTTGATCTTGTATTTTAAAACATCATAAAACCATTCTACTAGAAATCTGAGAGAGAAGCAACACTTATCTTGCTCCAGTCTCTCCCAGAGTCTATTCATGCAAGATTTACTAATTGTTAAACAATCCTCTAGTTTCATTTTTGGCTTCTTTTGCATAATGTGTTGTTAAATTACATTAACTTAATGAATAAGCATTTCAGTAGAGATACTTCATTTCCTTTGTAACAGTTTCAAACAAAAAAGACAGCATTCTAATTTACAGCATCTAACAATCTCAAAAATTAATGCTTAATGCTAAACAGCTGGAAGCAGTAACACTAAAACTGTGCCAAACATGCAGAGACAACTCAAGCATTTAAACTGCAGCCATTACAGTTTATACCATGGTGGCATATTCCTAACAGAAAATCATGCCATCTCACCACCATTATCACTGAACACTCACACAGACCAACATTTGCCCTAAAAGGAACACGCGTGGTTTCCATCAGTTTTGCGTATATTTTTTGTTAATTGTGTAATGATAGAATTTTGCATCTTTTTCCATGGGAAAATGCAGCAGCCAGTCTGGCCCATGCATCTAGTCACTATGCCAAGGCTGTAACATTATCTCATGCCTGAGAAACCTTGTACTCCTCTGACAT
Organism: Pachycephala philippinensis; assembly: GCA_013397055.1. Lineage (NCBI taxonomy): Eukaryota > Metazoa > Chordata > Aves > Passeriformes > Pachycephala > Pachycephala philippinensis. The sequence goes on from VWZT01012040.1 coordinate 382,119, forward strand.
CAGTTGAAAATGAGAGTAGCTGGAAAATGGTCAAATGCAGCTCAGTGAAATAACACCCTTGCAATTTCTCATTGATACCCCCAGCCGGTATCAAGCCATGAATTGTTGCAGTCACCATAAATCACAGACATGCAGCAAGCAATGTTTAACTCAAGTTTTCCAACAATACAGCTGATTACAATTACACACGGAAAAATTTCTAAAGATTCACAGAAATAACTTCTGAGTGTAGCAGACAAAAAGTTGTAAGATTTCAAAGTCATAAGCATTCAAAGTGAATTTAAGAAAAGAAAGACGTCATCTATTTTTACAAGGGAAAAAAATGAAACAAAAGGAACTCAGTTTTTGTTTCAATAAGAGTGGCTTAGAAACTTTTACAAATGCTCTGCCCCTACTGAAATAATACACCCTATTGTCCCAAATGCTGAGCACCCAGCAGTAAAGCAACACCCAGCAGGAGCAACAGCTTTTCAGCTTTTCTCATAGCAGGACAGCTATAGACATACCCACATTTTCTAAACCTGTACCATTCAAGGCAGCTCAGCAATTGCCAAGACTTTCCAAGAACTTCCACTGCACATACACAGTGTCTAACCTTAAAATGCAAGCACCACATTCAAAAGTTGACTTAACTGTACTCTAGTCTTTATTTCTTTGCTTTGCTTTCTCCCCATGCTGCACTAGCTTTAACCTAGGACTAAGAAGAAAGAAAACACTGTTGCATGTTTAAAGTCAACTCAAAATCACTTTCAGAATGAGAACACTAAAAATCAAACATAGAATTTTCCAACACTGCAGATAGTCGTCCATAGTTAATATGGAAAAAATTCATTTCTACCATCTTTAAAACAGCTGATGTTACCTTGGAGTACAATACAAAACTGCAAAACACAAGACTTTGAATGTCTTAGCTTATTTAAGTCACTGCTGGAAAATCCTGATTACCTAGTGGCAATTTCCCTCTGGATGTGCACTTTTTTCCATGTATTATAAAGATAAATAAGTAGGCCTTACATTTTACAGAGTCTTACACACAGAATGAATTCTGTAGGACTTCATCTTACTAAATCTGTTTTCCACCATTCCGAAGTTATGTTCTGGTAGTGATACTGGCACAGTATTTCAACTCTTCCACGAGGGACAGCTCCGTGAACCACAGAAACAATGCAAATCAACATGTGCTTGTACAGTGACATCTAAAGCTCCACCTCAGCCCTTGTTTGAGCATGACGTGGTGAAGGAACAGATCAGGCATACCCTGTGTAGGACTGTGAATATAATACTACTACAGAGTGTGGGAGGCAAGCTATTTCACTGCAAGGAAAATCTGACAGTGGAAATTTCCATTCCCTGCATACTTTAAAGGTAAACTCGGATCTTATACATGAAAAGTATTCAAAACTGGAAAACAAATTCAGCTTGTGTACCTGTACCAATAGAAACTAAAGTTAAATCAATACCTTGATTTTGCCTTAGGAATTAGTTAACCCCTCCACAATTCTCCAATGTACACATCTTACAGCCACAGCACACACACAGAACACTGGCTAGGAAAAATACATGTGTTTAATGTGTATTTGACAAAAAAGTGTATGTCAACACAGCTTACTGCAGATCAAAACAACTATTCTCACACTATGTTGTGAATGTTGCAGCCTGACTCCACTTCTGCCTGATTTTTCACCTGTTTTTCCCCTTGCCACTCTTTTAAATTCCTCTCTAGCTTCATCTGTCTTGACCTCTGATACACACATCTTGCTTCTGAATGTTTTAATGCCTACAGAGAATATGTGGAAGCTCCATTAACTTCAAGCTTCATGAACCAGCTGAGTTTTGTGATCCTCCTCAGGCTTTATTCTAACCTTTCGTGATGTCCTCATACTGGCAATAGCCTTTCCCCAGAATCTCCGTTCTAGTCTCCCCAAACTCTGAACAGATACTCTATTTTTCGGTAGGAATTACTGTTTGAAACAAACACAAGTATACAACCATATCACACTGCTTATAATCTCATGTCCACATCTAGTGAGAGCCATTCAAACAGAAGTTACTGTGAAGCCCTTGCTTTCTTGATACAGTGTGGAAGTCAAACACTATTTCATATATCACCCAAGGACATCTCAGAGTTCAATAATAAAGTTATTGGACTTTATGCAATTTAGGAAAATTCAAAGCTTGAGTGAGGGATTGGATGAGAACATACTGTTTGCTGCTATTAGCAGCAAGCTGGACAGAAAATTCTATTTACTTAAAAAATTCTAAACAAAAAAAAAATATTAAAATCCATAGACCTTAATTGCAAGGTGCATACTGCAGGAGTCATTCTATTAGATTAAGAAAATGCTAATGAAATACTAAAAAAAAAGAATCTGTCAAACACTAAAATAAAATCTCAAAATGAACTAAATTTGCTAAATCCTCGTCACCATCTTCTCTTTATAGAACACCCACAGCGTGCCAGTACTGTGCAGGAAAAACTCAGTCCTTGATACAGTTGTTTATAATCTATATAGACAACACAAGAAGAAGGAGTAATGAAGGTCAAAGCAGTTGGAAGAAAGACTAAGGCAGGAATGTTGTAGTCAAGGTTAGGAGTTACTTTTTGCTTACTTTCTGTATTTTCTGACCCATTTTACTTCTTAAAGTAAGCCTTAATGAAGATGCAACAGAAAACCCAGGATTTAAAAGTCCTTTTGAATGCTTGTTCACAAAGCAGGGATTTGAATGAGAATGAATCAAGACTGGAAAGACAAGGGTGGAACTGGAGGGAATGTAAAAGGAATTAATAGCTATGTACCATCCAGTAGGTAAAGTCAAAACCAGAGACAAAATAGGGCAGATCCTGGTCACATTTAGAGAGGCTGGAGAGAGGCAAGGGATGGAGAAATGGACATGCAAGTAAATAAAAGGTGTCAAACAAACCATCAAAGCCAAGACAACAGTTTCAAAAGAGAAACAGAGACAAGGGGGACACTACTGGAGATGCAATGAGTGAAATGTGGTAGGAAATTGTATCAAAGAGGGGGAGAAAGAAGAGGTATGGAAGTTACATACCACAGTTTTGCTTACACAGGACAGAAGATGAAGCCAGTGGCCCTGAAGGAAATGCAGAAGTACAAGAGCCTGGAGAAAAGAAGTGGTCAGGTTTGGCCATGTTTACATTTTGTTAGCAGAATGCTACTGGAAAAGTCTAAGGTAAGGAGGGAAGCTCATCTATTAAATCCTTATACACACCTATCCCATACAGTCCCAAAACAAAACGAGGTTACTCAGGGATGTTACCACGTCAGACAAGGAGAGGCCTGATGAAATTCTCTTCCCCACATCATAAATAAAACGGCATGTAAGGCACTAGAAGATGCCACAAAAGCTGGCAAAACCCATGCCCAAACCGGGGGGGGGATGAAAAAACAAACATTGTGAAGCCTGAAGAAAAAGAAGAATTTTCCATACATGTGATTAAGGATTCTCATGTCATCAAAAATACCCAGGGACAACAGGTCTCTTATGATGTGGCCAGGTAAAAACTGTTGCTACCAAGCCTAAAGTGCAATTTCCAGGGAGTAAAAGAGACCCAAGGAGAGCTAGTCAAACAGAGAATTAGCAATAAGGTCAAGGATAAGAGAGTAGACAGAATTTTCAAGCAGCACAGAAGCATTAGGGAGAAGGAAAGGGCAATTGCAAATGCTAAGGAAGTTGGAAAGAAAAAGGCAATCTTGCCAACTCTCCATTTCATCAAATCAAAAAAAAGACCTGATGATAAATGAAATTCTTAACTTGTCTGTGTCTATACAGGAAAAGCAAGAAAGCACTTCTAGTGATACAGACTAATTCATTGCTGTCTTATAGAGAAGCAACTCTCTGTGAAGTTAAGAGCATACAAACTTGTACAGAACTTGTTCATTTTTTCTAATTCTCTCCTAATAAGGGCTACTATGTCATTTTACTGTAAACACTAACACAGCATAATTCTGCATAATTGTATTTAACTGCTTCTGAATTCATTCTGAAAAGAAGTGAATGAAAGAAAAACAATACAGAAATTCTATCATAACTGTTGTACCATCTTATTTCAATATCATTTCACTTAGGTAATATTTTATTGCCAAACTTTCATCCTGAAGATGAAGACCTCCCTCTTCTAGCAGTTTCAGTTCTTAATATCTGCTGTATTCTCTAATCACATCCCCTCTTGCATCCTGCAGTTTTCCTTCTGCAATTTTACTCTCTTATTTTTCCTTGGATCTTTGCTCACTCAGAGCCTTGACACCCTTCCTTTATTTCTCATTCCTCCTCCGCAGTTTCTTTGCTTTCATTCTGCCTGCTGCCCTCTTTTCCAGCTATCTGTACACTGTAAGAAATATTTAAATAGAAGATCTCACTTTGAAAACTCGTCTCCCCTGGCAGCCTCCCCGGGCTGGGGCGGCCGCTGGCGCTGAGGCGCGTTGCTAAGCAGCTCTTTAGCACCCTGTTCCAGGGACTGGGACTCAGCTCTGCTCCACGCTGCTGGTGCAGTGCCCTGGTTTGCAGGCAGCAAGGGGCCTGAATACCTCGTCACAGGAAGATCAAAGTCCTGCTCCTTCCTGGAGGTGCGTGGGAGGACAGAGGCAAGAGTGTATTGTATTTTTTTAAATAAAAATGTAAATTAGGCTTCCCAACAATGCTCCTTCGACAGTATTCCCATCTCCAGAAGATGAGTGATATTTTTCAGCTAAAGAACTTCAAGAGAATTTTTTTTTAATAATGTCAGAGAGAAGTATCTTTAAAACCAAAATAAATAACCGGTCGTAACCAGCTCACCAAACTAGGCAGCCTCTCTGCTGCTTTCCAGCTCCATCTGACCTTCTCCCAGGTCTGTTTAAACCCAAGCATGAGGAGGCCCTGTGTATTTTGGACACTTGGTGCAGTGTTGATACTGTGCCTGCTGGGTAAAGCAACATAATCACAACCAGCCTAAGTATGCTCAGAATTGCTGTACATGCACAGGTAAACAGCAGGGCAGTGTCCTGCTGCAAGATCTCCATTGTGATAGCATCAGGAGGAGTTACTATCACTTTGTTGTCCAGACACAATATCTAGGTCCTCTCTGAGTTCTTCTCAAATCTCAAATGTAACTGGTTATGGTATAAGAGCCATATCCCAGATCCTGTACTTCTTTTGAAACTGACTTGATGGCTTGTTGTACTAATAACCACAAATACAAGGTAGCAACGTGGTACCAATACCAGAATAGCAGATATCCGCTTTGGGGAAGACATAGGAGGATGAACATTGATATGTCAGTGTCTTCTTGCTGAGTGGCATTTACTACTCCCTCACTTCAGCTCCCTAGCCCAGATCGTATTCAGTGCCTCAGGTGTCATTATTTTCCTTTGGACTCAGGCAGGTGAGATGGGAATGTTCAAGCCCCAAGGTGGCCAAGCAGGCAGTACTGGTCTGGGAAGCCATCATGGCAGGATGCACACCCCTGGATTTCAAGCAGCTCAGCCCCTCAGACTAGATGACAACTTTGGATGGAGCTCACACCTTCATCCTGGCATCCTCTGCACACCAAGTCACTAAAACATTCACCATAGAGAATTCCTGCACTTACTCTCTAACATAGAGACAGGCAAAGTACTTCATGCCAAGGTTTCTTTCAAGTACAAACCTACAGTAAAAGACAAGAGGTGAAGCCAGAAATTAAGGCCTGATACCCCTGTTTCTGTTTTGCCCCGAGACTGGCTAACCAGTCAGCTAAGGGCTGACCACACACAGAGGAGACTTGATAGCATCACTTACTTTGTCACTAAACTAAATGGAAAGAGATGCTACGTTTACCAGAAGAGGAAGAAACATTTTAAATTACACCTAAGATATTTTCAGTGGAGAAAATTCAAAGAGAAATAAGAAGATGAGAAATTTTTCATGACAGTTGCAGGAGTTCAGTTGATTTACTGAAGATTTGATTTACTGGAAGTCTTGTTGACAATAAATAATCTTTTCTTGACTTTTGCACAGTTATCAGCAAGATATGGGATTGATCTACCACATAAGGAAGATCATCAAACAGTATGTGCACATTTGTCCTGTGTATTGGGCTAAAGAGAATAAAGATGAAATTATGTTTAATACACATGTGTTATATGTTATCACATTAATAGTTAATACCTATATATGCATGTAAACTGATCTACAAAGTGAATCCAGAAGCTGCTTGAATGATATCAAAATTTTTCATACTCTTATAAATCTAAGAGCAGTCTTGTGCACTTTGCTGATCAACCTATTCTCCTCAACACACAACAGAGACAAGCTGGGCAAGTTACAAGACTGGAAGAGGCTGAACTGAACACTGAAGGTATTATAACTGCTGTTATATTTGCAGTCATGAAAATTTAAAGGATTAAAAAATATTTGCCACTTCATTTCCCAAGTTTTTATGCATACTTTGCTGAATGTGGGTATCCAGGAATACAGGGAGAGTTCTCTTCCTCAGAAACAGAGGCTCAGCAAAAAGTATCTTGACATTTAATCTTATTCAGACAGTCTGATCCCTAATTACTCAGTATATGAAGTGAATTGTAATTCTCATTAGAAGGCTGATGAAACATTGAATCCTGCCAGCATTTTGGGCTGTTTCTCTCAGGGAATTTGGGGGATGTTTGGGGGGATTTAGCATTTTTCAGTACTAAACAGGAAGCTGATACAGGGCCAAATAAATCCTTTAATTTCAGGTACTTCCACTGCATCTTTTACAAATTAAAAATTGTGCAATAAAACTGCCCTCAACATGTTCCAATAATTCTTCAGTGAATGTACATTTTAAACAGAAAATAAAGGTGCCTAATAACCGAAGCAATGTTTCACACTATCTTGAAATAAACCTGTATGCATTCAAGAGCATACCTTTTATTTATTTAATATGTGATAGTATCCTACCATATAATTTCAAAACATTTTTGTAAGAACAAATAGAATACAAATTAGTTCCTACATAGCGATCCTCATGAGCGTAGCAAATCAGTCTCCTCATTCAAGAGAAAAAAAGAGCACTGGCGTGTAAAGAAACAAAGTAATTGTCCTGTGAAACAGCAGAACCAAGAAGACCTGCACAGAAATTAGGTCTCCTCAGATCCTACCAGTTGTCCAGCTGGACAGGACCACCACCTTGGGCAGCCACAGCTCTTCCTAATGCCCTCTGATGCTACCACGACCACAGCCTGCTGCCCTACTGGCACCACCCACTACTGAGGACCGCAGCTTCTGGCATCAGCTGCATTACGAAATCAAATTAATATGAGAGAAGCATTCACATAATCAGCTTGCTACAGACAGCAAACAACTTGTTCTTCTTTGGAAATGCCTGTTTCAGCGATCTGACATGTATTCCTCCTTTTAGATACCTTCTCAGAAGTTTTCAGAGTCACATTTCCCATTAGCTCATTTCTGTCTGTACAATAGCTGGGAAGAGAATCTCTGGAAGTGATAAGAGAAGACAGGCTAAATGCACGTCATCAGTATAATATATAATACTGATGTTAAAATGTAAATGTCACTCTGAAAAAAAGACAAACTAGGAGGAATCTGTGGAAAGCAGCAGGAATTATAAAAGTTTCTTAAAGTATTAAAAAGGACTAGAGGAATTTAGGGGTTTTTCAGTCTAAAAAGAATGTCTGATGTGAGCTATGGGAACAGCATTACAATATACATAAAACATTACAAAAAAACAGAGGTAGCAACTGCTCTCAACACCCACTAGGAAAGAAGAAAAATAATGAATATAAAGCTACAGAATATAAGATGAATTTCAGAAAAAATAAGAGTTATAAGGACATAACACCACAAGGACTCTAAGCAAACTAAATTTTAAGAACAGATTAGAAAAATGTATAGCCAGCATAATTTAGGTAAACACAGTTCTACTGCAGTGCAAGATGGGCTAAAATGATACAAAGTTGGTTTCCAGTCTTTAGCTCTTCCATGCACTACACTAAGACAAATGCATGCATTAGCTAAATATTTATAAAAAGACACACAGAACAATGGGAATAATTACATTTATTTGTCATTTAATTTTTATTAGTGCCTTCATTAGTATTAATTTATTTCCACTTAGGGTAGACAAAATGACACTTCTCTACCACTAGATATTATTACCTTATTTCCTTACTGGTGAGTGCTGAGTACAGCTTCCTACCACAGACTGCACTGGGTACATATTTGGTCACTCATACCAGAGAGCTGAAACAGCCCCAGGCACTCTGCTAGGTACATCCCTGCCTTGTGTGCCAATTACTACAGTAATTTGTGTCCTACCCAGACTGCTCCTGTGAGCCAGCTAAAGCTAGGACAAGTTTTTGGTGTCTTTTCCCCTGTAAGAAATAACAGAAAGATGCTTGTAAAAACAGTAAGTCCCATTTCCACAGAATTTCCCTTACCCAGCTCACCCATAACTTTCCAGCTCTCACACCCTGGGCTTTTTCCCCACTACCATTTAGAGCCCCTCCAGCAGTGCACTAGGAAAGGACTCAATATCAGATGTACAGGGCTTGCTCACTCTCATCATTGCCTAAGGCAACACCCAAACATGAAGGGCACCATATATTTTTAAACAGATAGGATTTTATCATAAATAAAGAAACTTGGGGTTAAGGAGGTGCTCTCTTCTGGTTTTATACATTACTATATTAATTGACACAATGAAAATTAACACTAAATGCTGGTCAGACCAATATGACATTCAGTGTCTAAACAGATTCACTATTTTTCCATGTATTTTATTCACAAGGAATATTGATGTGGAGCTGATATATTTCCACCAGATATCCTCGTTGGTCAAAAATCTAATCAGTATTCAAAGTAAACCAACATAAATGTCCATAAATTATAATTTTTCATTATATTGGAACTGTTCTATGAAAAAAGAAAATGCTCATTTATCTATAGTCTGAAGGTATAAGGTATTATAAAGTCTTACAAGGTATATATAGACATAAGGTATTATAGACAGAATAAGAAGCGTATTCATAACTTCCCTTTCACTTCACAGATAATGTCAGAATAATATTTATGATATTACGGGTACATTTATAACTAGGCCAGAAATTTAATATTAAATGTCTATTTTATGGAAAATTTAGCTCCACAACTGAATGAGAAGGGAAAGAATCCCTCAAAAAAGAACAAGTAACAATAAATCAAATGGGCCATTTTCCCATTAATTAAAATATCTGATTATATAACAGTTTAAGTATTAAATGCTTAAGAAACAATCTTTTTAAATAAGGAATTTTATCTTCTTTCAAAGAAAACACTTCTGTGGGTTCTCTCACTGTGACACATTATAGATTACTGTGCTCACCAGCCTCAAAGTTTTTTCAGCAGTTTGTTAATCAACAACTTGGCGAGTTGTTAATCAAACTTGGTGAGTGCCAACAAAAATAGTCACAGACAACAGCCATACATGGGCCAACTGTGAACTTCTCTTTCTCTGTGAAATACAGTTCCATGTTATTAGTTAGTAACAGATCCGTAACATCAACCACCAAACCAATCCAAAAGGAAGATTCTGTGATAGTGTTTCTTTCTTAGTAAAATACTTTATTCACATCAAAGACAAGTTGTACTGATGTAAAAGGAAATCTAAAGGTAATGCAGAAGGACCTGCATTTCTAAAATATTAGTAAAGGTTTTTTCCTACCTCAAAATAGTCACTGTTCACCTTTGTTAATCAAACAGGGGGGAAAAAAATACCATAGAGATAACAGCTATTTGAATCTTGCTTTTTCAAAAGCTCTAAGAGCAAGTCATCCAGCAGGCCCAGGCAAACACCCGAGAGCGACTGCAGAAAGCAGCCTCCATGTTCCAACCCAACTGGGAAGTAAACACTTGGAAGACAGAACAAGGTGGGTACTTGCTTGATGGAAACTGCATTGCCAAGTGAGTGATTATACCACCAGAGAGGCAGCATGATGCTTTGCTGTGGGCAGAAATTCACCTGGATAAAAAGGGGAGAATTCTGGTCCGTGTACAGGCAGAGTGTCACAATAGGGTCCCCTTTTCTAGCTACAGTAGATCGAGCCACTGCAAGGGCACGGCCACTGCTTTGTGCTATCAGACGTGTGCTCAGGGGAATTTGCTGGTGTTTCAGCCCTGACTAATGAGCATCCTAATGCCAACAACCACCTCCGAGAGCCTGGTAAATAAAAAAGCCTCATGACTAACCAGCAGAGTATTCTCAAAGTACTGCTTTCATTGCCTACAGAATTACCAGCAACATCAGCAAAATTTTTCCTTGAGCTTAGAAGCTAACAGAAGAAGTTACATTTTAATAGAATTCATTGAATAGTATTTGTATATGTGAAAAAGTTAAGGACAGACCTTAATTCTATAAATTTAATAATTACTAGGTATATAGTTCCATGCACATAGATCTTCTGTCCAAGAATATGTACATCTTCCCTTTTATTAAAAAGACAGACAAAGCACACAAGAGACTATAAAACAAATAGAGGGCTTGGAGAGAAGAGATAAATTGCTGACTTGGATTTAGCAAATTAATTTTTCTGTTTAATGAAAGACTATAGAAAGGGTTTCCAAACACGGAATACCAATTAATCAAATCATTCTGAAAGGACAAAAAAAAACTGGAAGAAAAAAGGAAAAATAAACCAGCACTCCATCCCATCTAAAATAAAAGAGTATGGCCCTTCTTTGCTGTCTGGCTGCAGGGGCGCCCCAAGTGACTGAGATCCTCTGTCTTGGAACAAAAAGGTCACTGCTCATTGGACAGCCTACCATACAGTGTCATCATGGATTTCTGGATGTCATGAAAGCTTTTACCTCACTGTCTTCTGCAGGTAGTCTCAAAGAACAATCCAATTCCATATAATTTGTTTTTAAGAGATGCATTTAGAAATATATTTTCTAAATAGCAGAGATGTGTATTGCTGAGTTACTCTATATTTCTCATTAAGATTTAAAAAGGCATATGACTAAATTCAGACTTTTTGCCGTATTTTTAATTTGCTGTGAAACTTTTTCTTCCTCAGGCTATATGACATATTTTTTTAAACGTCAGTCTAACATGTAGCTCAAAATTCATAAATTAGTTGAATAAGCCCTGAACTGTCAGTTTTAAGAGAACTTATAACAAACCCAATCTCTATAAACTCATCAATAGAAAATAAATTGTTTGAATTCACCTAGTTTTCCTCATAACCATGCCTGAGGAATTCGTAACTGCCCTTGGTTATTAGACCCAAGACAATACTAACATAAATTTCAGATTTATCATACAATCACTGAACAGCCCAGGTTGGAAGGGATCTCAAAAGACCATCCAGATCAGCCTTTCATGGGACAGCTATCCCAGGTGAGACTACCTAGCCTCCTGTCCAACTGCATTTTGAAGACCTCCAGTGATGAAGACTCTGCTACATCCCTGGAGAGCATGTTCTTACTGTAATAAATAAATAAATAAATAATTTCATGTGGCAAGATAAATGTTCTCCCAATGCAACCTGTACCCTGGTCTTGATGTGGTTCTTTGCAAAGAGAGAGCCTCCTGCCTCTTTGTACCTGACCTTTAAGTACTGGAATCCTGCAGTGAGGCCTTCCTTGAGTCTTCTCCAGAAAGAAAATACCTAATGCCTTCAATCTTTCCTCAAAGGGCAGTTTCTCCTGCCCTTTGATCACCTTTGTGGCCCTCTTTTGAACCTTCTCCTGTCTGTCCTTATCTTTCTTTAATTGTGGGGATCCACTGTGAACACATTCTTTAAAGTGCAGCCTGGAGATGCAGAAGGAGATCACCGAAAACAGAGCAACAAGTATCTTTCTTCTAAAACCACGAGATAAATATTTTGAGATGCAAAATGTTGGATTTTTTTGTAGTTGTTTTTTTTTGCTTTGTTTTTACATTTACGATGTGGGTTTGAATAACACAAGAATGTGAAGGCAATGGTGCGGGGACACGGTGTGCAATGAAGTGACAGGCAGAGCTCAAAAACAAGCTTAAAAATGGAGTGGAACAACTGAAATCTTTCCTCTCCCACAAACTTGCTCGAGGGCCTATGAAACACCAAAGAACTGGGAACCTGAGTTGGTATGAGCTCCAGAAAATTAAGATACTTGGTTCTGACAGCTGTCCACGGCCAGCCATCATAAACTGGTTCTCTCACAGAAGATTCACTTCATGAAAGATAAGCCTCTGTATCCGAGCCAACTCATGAAGATGAAGTTAACATAATTAATGATGAATAAAGTCTGTTTCATCTATCATAAAGTGAGTCAGATGAACTGAAATCTTAAAGCATTTATTTCTCCACCAACTACAAAAACAGGACTATTACAATGATTTTGGCTTACGTACATCGGTGTGGGATATGTCAAAGGTAGGCAAGATGAATGCCACCCACAGTTTTCCAGTCAAGGGATATGATAATAGTGAAACAACCATAAAAGGTTACAAGCATTTGAAAGCAGGAAGCGAAACATTCAACTGAGCTGAGGCCTGTGAACAGCACTTTTAAAATAATAATAATTATCTCTTCAGTCTTACGTTACATACAGAAGAAACCTGAAAAAAATAGATATATTTTTCATGGGTCTTCATAAACTTTCTCAGCCTCATAGGAACATGAATAACTTCATTTCACAAGGAAACAGGCAAATACAGTAGGCAGAGAGGCAACACTATTATTATTTCATTATATAACACCAATATGTTTTGCCCTGCACAAAACCTCCTGTTATCTGGCCTCACAGTTATTTAAATGTTTTGAGTTTTATGTTCTAAAGCATATAGAACAAGAGACTAAATTCAGGCCTCATCATACAAGACGTTTAGCTTGGTTTATTTATAAATTTGTTAAATTAATTTGCATTTTTTCATGGGGTTGGGTCTGTGATTAAAGTAGGCTCCAGGATTTTAATAACACTCCATCTGTCCCAGAGGTCCTTGCTTAATTTTTGCTTTCACAGGCGTTTTAAACAATTAGCTAGTGTTAGAAACTTCTTAGTTTCTAAATTCTTCTGCAATATATTGCAGAGGAGGTAAACAGAAATCTTAAGCCCTGTTTGCAAAGAAACAAAGATCTTTAACATTTCAGGAAACCTTAAAATGCAGTAATTGTAAGTACCTGAAGACATGCAACAGCCAACATTTCTCTAGATACTTCCTTTAGCTGTCATAAAAGATGTTTTACAAGTCTCATGATGCTTAATCTCTAACATACCTCTCTCGTAGGAATGTGAGTGCAACACCATGCACATGAGCCTCTCCCTCTCACACACACACAACTATTCCTGATATATTCCTGATACCAATGCAAGTCAGAGAAAATAGTTGCCATGTTGGAACTGCAGTCCAGTGGAAGTTATTCGCTAAATCTCAGGATTTCAGATTCACCTACAAATGCTGTAAAACAGCATTACTCAAAACTACCACAAAACTTGGTACAATGGTGTCAGTCAGGTGAGTTACATAAAACACCAAGCCCGACAAAGACACTCATTGTAAGACACATAGTGAAAACAGAAGCTATTAGAAACGTACACACAGCTGGAATACACACCATGTTGTGCACTTGCTTTCCTTTCAACATCTTTAATTATAAGGATATTGTACATATATTATCATAAATCAACAAATCCGTTTTCCACAGCGTGTTACTAAGCAACTGTAACCAAGACCTTGTATAAATGAGATTAAAATTCCAAGGTAACAGTACCCAAATACAACCTCACATTGCACAGCCAAAGAGAGTAGAATGTGTTCATATTAAAGGAAGAACACTTTCTTAGTTTTATGTTTGTTCAAATAGTTTAGATAAATAGAAAATGCTATTTATATCAGCTGTAGGCATTTCCACCACACAATCAACCCTGCAAAGATTTAATAATCACGGTGTATTTTTCAGATAAATTAACTAAAAACTTTTTCAAATTAATTTCATTATTCATCATATGCATTTCATTCTGCCATTTAACAGTATCCAAATTATACAAAAATATACTACTTTAAATAATCTATTAATAGTCATTACTACAACCTTTTAAGAGAAGATATCATACTCACACACTGTGAAAGAAGAATACTGTAATACAACGATTCAATTTTTTTGTTGCACTTCCAATATAAAAACAACACTTTTTCCCAGTCATAAATACAGAAGTATAAGTACCTTTCTAGTAACTGGCTGCACTTGGGAGGCATGTCTCCATCACTCCAGCACTCAGACATTCTATGGGCTTATCAAGTAGCATGACGAAGCTCCAATTCCAACAAAGTAGACCAGAATACTCTCTAAGCAAAAGCGATTTCTGTATGTGAAATTTTCCTGCCACTGTCAGTCCCGCCTTCCCACAGAGTTTCAAAGTTCAAGTTACCTGACCTCGTAACAAATGTGACTAAATATTTTAAAACACAACCCAAATTTAAACATAGAATCACAGAATGGTTTGGGTTGGAAGGAACCTTAAAGATCATCTAGTTGCAACCCCCACCCACCACAGACAGGAAGGCCACACACTAGATGAGGTTGCTGATCCAGTGGGTCCCATCCAACCTGGCCTTGAACACTTCCAAGGTGGGGGTATCCACATCTTCTCTGGACAACCTGTTCCAATGCCTCACCACCAGGAATAAAGAATTTCATCCTAACATCTAATCTAAATATCTCCTTTAAAACCATTCCGTGTTGTCCTATCACTATCTACCCATGTAAAAAGTCACTTCCACTTTTTTTTTGTAAATCCCCTTGAAGTACTGGAAGGACCCAATAAGGTCACCCCAGAGCCCACTCCTGGCTGAATGACCCCAGGTCCCTCAGCCTGACATCACAGGAGAGGTGCTCCACCCCTCTGATCATCTTCATGGCCTGCTCTGGACTAGATCCAACAGGTCCACATTCTTCTTGTGCTGGGGACCTCAGAGCAGGATGCAGCACTCCATGTGGGGGCTCACATGGGTAGAGTAGAGGGGGAGAATCACCCATCTTGTCCCCTTGGTCACTCCAATTTTGATGCAGCCCAGGATGTAGTTGGCCTGGAGGCTCAGAGACTTGATACGGGAAGTCTGGCTGCCAGCAAAGACTGAGGCGAAGTCATTTAGTACCTCAGCCTTCTCCATATCCACTGTTGTCAGTTCTCCCTTCTGATTTTTCAGGAGGGATATGCTCTCCTTCCCCTTTCTTTTCTGACTTACAGAATCCCCTCTTGTTATTCTTCACATCCCTTTCTAAGTCCTGTTCCTTCTGTGTCTTGGCTTTCCAGACCCCATCCGTACACGTTCAAACCATACCTCTATACTCTCCACAAGTCACCTGATCTGCTTTCATTAGCTTTGCATGTCCTTCTTACTCCTCAGCGAGAGGAGCAGATCCTTGCTCAGCCATGCCAGTTTCCAGCCTGCCTTGCCTGATTTCCTACACATTGGGATGCAGAGCTCTTGCACTCTAAGGAAAGTGGCCTTAAAGAGTTGCCAGCTCTGGTCGGTTCCTTTGTCCCTAATGACAATTTCTCAGGGGATCTCATTCACCATCTCCTTCAACAACTGGAAGTTCACTCTTCCAAAATTCAGGATCATGACTTTGCTCCTTGAGAGCCCAGACTCACCAGAGTATGGTCACTACAGCCCAGGCTGCCTCCAATGTTAACCCAATCTTAAGGGAGGAAGGTTGTTATTTTACTACTTCTGGCTCACAAGCTGTCTCTAGAACGAGAACAGAGATCAGCTGCAATGGAGACAGAACCTTCATGGAGACACTTTGTTCCTTGTTCAGCCCAGTTTTCAGGAACTCAGGAATATCACAGGCCCTTTCTGCTCCAAGCACATGTTCCACTTATTTGACATTGCCTCCTTTTACACGTATATGCATCTTTGCAGAGTTTTTCTTTAAACCTAAAAAAAAAAAATTGCACTGCATATACACACCACCTGCTGGGGAGAAGATGAGAGAACAAACGTGACAGACATTAATCACGATGCTTAATGCACTCCTGGCAGGCTCTCTGCTACCAGAGCAAGGAGAAACATTTAAAAAACTGTGTGGATGGAGCAGAAAGGAAAACTTGCCAGCTTTATTCGTTCATGGCTTTTAAGTTCTTCTGCCTCTTTTAAGCATTTAAAGAACGTATAATATGCGTAGAGCCCTTTCCATTCTAAATTCTCCTGCAGTGACAACTTTGTCCATACCCCAGCCTTGCTGGAATGGCACATTTCTCTACCTCCCCATTCATCTTTTGCCAAGGGTGCATTTTCATACACCACTTTTCTGTGCCAGTGGTACCACACAGTAAGTACTTCTCTCCCCACTGCTTCACATATTTCTTGTCCTGGAGAAATGGTTATGAGTCTTAATATTTTATGTCAGTCAAAATATAAATTAACTACATAATCCACTATATTAATGTGTGTATCTTCTTGTAAGGTCAATAAAAGCTGCTCTGCTTACAGCACAAATGAAATCAAACCACAAGATATTCCATTGAGCACATCTTTCCTGCTGGGAAAAGGGTGACAAATTGAACATTCAAAAAAGAACAAAAGGCTGTATTTCTTAATTCCTCCCATTGAGAAAAGAGAACATAGAGTAGTTAGTGGCCTGCTTCAATTATTTTTTTTCAATTACTTTTCAGAGACATCATGTACACTTCTGTTTCCCAGTGATGAGAGCAGCTTCAGAGATACAAGCAACAGTTCTAAGATGACTAGTTGCAACCACATCTAAAAAGCATGTCTAACTTTTAAAAGGTCCCCTTCAATGCAGTGTCTGAAAAAACACTACCACCACACTACCACTTACAAGGTATTTTTGAGTATTTAATTCTTTCAAACTTCCTTCAATAGTCTACACTCATGGCAAGGCTGTTTCAGTTACTTGTCTTCACTTTTACTGGTCAGTCCTCAAAACAGTGTTCCAGGACATGAAGAATTCCAGCCCTGCATCAGAGACATGTATTGTTTTACAATACACACGCCCATCAACTTTATATAACTAACATCCCCTGGGTAAAAAAGCATTCAACTACAACAATAACAGGCACTCCACAAACAAATTATATAATGGATGATAGTACTCTTCAAGTCACTTTAAAATGACAGTAGAAATGATGCTCTGATTCTGCAGGATCTTTTCCTTTTGAGTGTTCAGTGCATTCCTATTCTAAGGCGTGACTTTCTGGGGGGAGCTACAAGTATTTTCTGCTTTTCACCCATCTCTATTGCAAGGCTAACACAGCTGAGATGAATTCCTATGCATCAACAGAACTGTTTACGAAGCTCTACTTAGTACAGCCTTCATGAAGATTGCAGCATATGGAAAAATCTTTTCAGCTCAGATGTAGATTTCTAACGTTACCCAATGGCTTCATATCTAGCATCTTCCACATACTAAAAGGTGTGATTAAGCTTCCCCTATTCAAACATAATCCCATCACTTCTTTGGGGAAATTGATAGGTGTTTGACTATTTGTAGAGCTCTAAATGTTGAAGCTTTCCCAGCTCTGGCCCATTTACTACTTAATTTACTATGACCAAAACAGATGATTTTTTCATCTAGCTGCTTTATAGCAGATAAGAAAGTGGTGCCATGAAGGTTTCCAGTGCTGTTAACTTCTTTAAGAAAAATGCCAGATTACTTCTTTGACCTTATTTTTCTCTAGAAAAAGAACTTTTGAAAATTAACATAAGCATTCTCACGAGTTACATTGGGACAGAAAAAAGTCTGTTACTGTTAAATTCTCATTGACCTGAACTGCCCAAAATAAAAATTACAAGCAATATACATACTGAAATGACCAATATAGTTCTTTCCAGAATAAGCACATTTCAACTAATATACAACAAAGACGGGAAAACAACACCATTTATTAATTTTTGCTTTGTATTTACAATTGTACTTTTTCAAATCCAGAATTTTTAAAAATTGGCTCATGTGAAAGTAGGCATGCATAGAGTTGTGAGGAAAAATAAAGGAATCATTTTAACCTGAACTTTCACAGTTGCTATGCAATTATGTTGCATAGGAATATGTACAAAGACATTACTGGTCATGTTCCTGTGAATTAACAACAAAGCACCAAGGACACAAATCTAAAATAACCCTAACTGAATAGTCTACACTAAAACTATCAAGAAACTAGTCAAAGCAGTATCCTTTGCTGTTGTTGTATACAAGAGATATAGATGTTCCTGGTAACATAATAAAATTTTAAATTAATCTCTCTCGGGTAATAAAAACCAAGTGTGCAAATAAGAGAGTTCCTCTTTTCTTAAACGTTTCTCTCAAAAACATACAGCAAAAGAAGCATCATTCATGGAAATAAAACATGCTTCTTAAATTTTAAATTACTTTAAGGTCTCCATTCTAGCAATATATTCATCATACATGTGAGTACAGAAGCCATCAAGTTCCAAATGTCACTTGGTTTATAAGACTTAAGTTTGATTTTGCAACTTCCTAGCAAGACTAAAAACTTTGGCAGATACACTATCAGTTTCAGAGCTTGAGACAAAACCTTCTAGAACAATCATATAGGAAACACAAACCACAGAAGGTAAGGAATTAAATTCAAAATAAGTTAGATATACATTGAAAGATTTTGTAAGCATTTTAACAGTCTTGGGATTGTTTGGATGACACATGACTGCTTTCCAGAGCAATATTCAACATACTTGTTGTGGACAGTCTTTCCAACACACTGCTTGATATATTAAAGTAATGGGGGCAGAACCCAAAATATAATTCAGGTATATATAAAAAAGAAACAACACATTTATTAATAAAGCCCTAATAAAATTTTAAAAACATATGCCTAAGAAGGAGAAAATTAAAAATGGAGACTACAACAGCTATAAAGTCTGTGTGTTAAAGTGCTTCACAGGGTCATCACTACTACAAGCTTCTTTTTATCTTTCTCCCACACCTCAGGAAGCAGCAGAGTTTCTCACATCCAGTTGCATGAATACACACACCATTTTTAATATTACGTGTGACTGACAAACATCTTGGGTTTTTTGAGAAGAATTGTGATCAACTTTCTCTCCAAAAAGAACGTTTTCTCTTAAAATGACTATTCTTCACAAGCTATAGGGAAGAACCCCAACTATATTACAACTCCATGCTCTTGAAAATAATACATTTTATCTGCTTCCACATTCATAGGTTCTTATTTGTAAATTGTCATCACAACACTAAATGTAAAATACAATTATAATAAAATTAGTATATGAAAACATTAAAATATTGTCTGTATTAATTACATAATATTTTTTTGGCAAAATACATGTGAGCAAAATAACTGACAAAACTAAATACTTTGTCCCTTAAAGCATTCTACTACTATAAAACCAACACAGATAAAATATAAATTCTTACAGGGGAAAAAAAATTGTTGAAACTGGCAAATTCATGCAAAACATCTCCCAGTAAGAAAATGTTCCTTTGGAAAAAAAAATCTAACAGGCATAAAATTAATTAGTAATAATTATTACTACAAAACATTCATCTACTAGACCGTCAGCTTTAAAGATCAGTTACAAGTCTGTTCCTGAAAGTCCAGTTCCAATTTCTTTGGTATGAACTGTTATAGTTACTATTAACTATATATATTAGTTGTGTTTTAACCCAGTTGTGAAGCACTGCCTTGGTAGCAGCCTTTCTGAAGACACACATCAAAGAGACCCTCAAGCATTCACCCAGCACACCCAACATGTATACAAACAGTGCAACAAGGCAGCCACACCTGTCCCACACCAGGGCCACATCAGATGCTGAATTACTCACACACGTGAGGCCTGCAATGGAGATGAGAAACCTGCTGGAGAGATCTGACTCCAAGCAGCCAGGTGGCTTTGCCAATGCCCAAAGAAAAATGGCAGAAGAAAACAAAAGGGCCTGTCTGCTCACCAAACTAATTCTTTCAGAGCCTACGTCTCTTCAGAACAGCAGTGACAGGATGGAGAAGGCTATGAAAAATGGGGAGCTGCCATTTTCCTCAGGGTGACATAAGTAATTAGAGAAAAATAATCATTTTTACCCTGTTTCCTTTGACTTCTAAAAGCACATTACAATCTCCTTCTCACCCATACCCAGCCTAACAAGCTTAAATTTTTCTTTTGTTAATATATTGCATACACAGTATTATTCTGCGTAAGACACAATCTGTCATTGCCTTTTGGGCAGTAAGAGAGACTCCTGCTGCTGACCCAAATGAGGCTTGAAACAGCAGCAGTAGCATGGTCATGAAAGTTAAGCATTTAATCAGTATAAGAAATTGAATGCTGCTCTTTCGAGTCTCAGCTCCACAAAGACAAGAGTCATCCTGAAAGGTCTTTAACACAGGAATAAATACACAGCTTGACTAGCTTGTATTCGGACTTCAGAATGTCTTTCTAAACTTCCTGAAGTCACTAGTGGAGAACACAATTATTTAAAAATAGAGCTAAGTTTTTCTAGTTTCACAAAAATATCCATAGGTACTGCAGCAGCTTGGTAGCCTGTAGAACCAAACGATCTCTTACATTTCAAGACAAATTCCAAAGATAAATCTTTGGCTATGCTAAGTTGTTCATAATTGATAAATGCAAAATATTAACAGCACCAATCTAAATTATGACTGCTCAGAATATCCATCTTCATCTCAATGGAAAAAAAAAAAGAACATTTACAATCTGCCCTTGCTTGATTTAGACTATCAAAAAAACTATTCAAGTGCTGTTTTCATTTTCCCATGACTCTCGCTGCACTTCATAGCTTCCCCTCAAGATTTTCAGCTTTCTAGGGGCACTATTTGGCCTAGCTCAGTGTACAGAAATATTTTTCAGGGGGAATAAAACTGAGAAACTATATTTTTTCCAATTGTCATGATATTTCTCATGAATTCCTAACTTCATAACAATCACTTCACTGCATGTTCCTCAAAGCAGGATGAAGTCTTCAGTACCTGCAGTGGCAACAAACAGAGTCACATTTCATAAAACAACAGTGTCTCCTATTCTGAATATTCATTTATCATTAAAATAATGATAGAATTAAAGGAACTCAGACTGAGCAAATATTCTGCAAGAACTGAGACATGACTGCGTGGTGAAGCAAGCATGGAGTAGACTGACTTAACTCAATCCAAACACATCAACTTGGTCTTCCTTTTTATCCTTCCATTCTTGTTAATATGGATTTCCAATGTTTCTGACGCAACTATAATAGAAGCAACAAAGCAGTATGAAGAGTGAGGTATCTGGAAATGTCTGTTTAATCTCTGTTTTGATCTTCAGATCAAAATAATCCAAATGCTCATGACATGATTCATGATGATAGCAGCCCATTCCCAATCAAAGAATCAAAAGTGCAACCATCTCAGAAAGAGTTTGCCATTGCTAAACTGAAAAGTTCAACTAACATTTTTATAAATTATTTCTCTTTCCCATCTATCCTTGCTTTCTCTGCATGCATACTCTTCCCCTTGTTTAAGCAGACATCATCACCATTAAATGAGATAAATTCTGGGAAACTTACTAGAGGTGTCATATTTCAGATAATATTATTCTTCTAAATATATATTCTGATACATTTTTTCTTCCAGACTGCTTTTACCTTTCTCCATTACTCCTAACAATTTTGTGCTAATGACCAGCAATGAACAAGTAATGCTAATAACTGTTCTAACAAGCTTCATCTCTGTTTTCTGACAGCCTGACAAATTCCTACCAACTACTTCAAGACATAACTCTCAGACCTTCCTATGTTACAGCCTAATTATAGTTCCAAGTTCCCTAAGAAGCTTTGCTTTTCAACATATATGTTTCCAGGCAGGTTCTTTAAAACGTGTACTGGCACCTCCCTTACAGCAGCAACACAGCAAGCATGCTGCTAGTTCTAACAGTGTTAATCATCTCCTGATCAACCACTTACTGAGCACTTCTGCTGCTAAAAATCCTCATACTGGTCCCTTTTCTTCTTGTATGACTGAGCAAATCCAGTCAGAAATGTCTTCCCTCTTGCATCTGCAGATACACACAACCAATACTATGCAACATAACACCCTACTGTGCTGAATGTATGCCACTCTACACTGTTCAGCAGAAATAGTCCATGCTTTTTTATTTAGTCAATTTATTTCCTCTTGCCACTTTTCCCCTCCACAAACTTAGCCACTTGCATTTTAATTAAGTCTGAAATCAGCATCTTTTTTCTTTTAATTTTTTCCCCAAGTATTTCTATTTACAGTTTTCTCCTGTCAAAAGGAATTGCATTAGAAGTATTGAATTCTTCCAGAGTAAAACTGGAACAAAACAAAAACAGCTATTACCACTAGCCAAGTTAAAAAAAAAATACCTGAGGTATAACTGAATTAAAATGCAGCATGATTTTATTTTTAAATCTGTGAAATTGGCATTACATCAATACACCTGTGTGAAAAATGCTGCCATTTAGAGAGGAAGAACATGATGGACTACCTCCACACATTTGCTCTCCCTAAGAGGGGAAAAAAAGTAGTGTGAATTTTTGGAACTGTGAAGCAAGGAAGGAAATGGGTCCAGTATTCATATAGTTCTACATTTTTAGAAATCCTCTTTAAAGAGTAACTATGCACTTCCCACAAAAGCCTTTGCAATATATGCTTAAATGACGACTGGCCAAATTACAATTAGTTTTTCTTTTTTAAAACTAAGCTGCTGTCGTCTTCTCTCAAGTGTGACACTCATGGCACATTTTTGTGCCCTCTTCATACTAAGATGTGATGGGATCAGCTACCACCACACAACTGCAGCACAACCAAGAACAGGAGTTTTTGGAGAAGGAAAATAGGAGAAATGGGGAGGAGGAAATACGAGAGACTAAAAATTCTGCACTACTTATCATCCAGACTTTCCCCCTAGTACAAATGAAAATTACAGAGGCAACATGAAGAGAAAGCAAGGGAAAATAGCTTGGCCAACTCTGATGTAACATCTACTCCAACATCAGAAGACAGAGGGAGGCAGAGAGAGAAGAAATTAATTGATCTGCAAATCAAGCAGAATTAACTGCAGGGTTTTTGTTTCTCAAAAAGCTGCAATGTGAGATGACATAACTAGAGGCAGCATGAACTGGCTAGTGTCATTTATTTTGAGACAGACCAGTTATTCAACAAATACTTCACCCACCTCTTCTTAGGGCAAACGTTTCCCTTGTGAGTCCTGCCTACTGTCTCCTTTTCAAGGAACTTTAACCTCACACAGCCAAACACTGCCCTCAACGTAACTTCTACAGTCCCTAAGTTTAGCAAGTTTCTATAAGCAAGCCACAATATTCAAAATTATTAAAATAAAATAAAAGTAATTGGCCACTCAGCCAAGATTGTGTATTGTCTGGATAATTACAGTAAGCTTTCACTGACGTTGTATGTAAACAGCAAAACACTCTCCTTGACACCGAGCTGACTGGCATAATGTTATCCTTCTCAATTGGCATCACCATCTCTAAAAAATACAAAATTGTATGAAAGATTGCAGCATATACTTATTTTTCTTGAAGCTTTATAAAGTACAGAGAGCATTTCAGGACAGTAGGTTTATTTGCTACCAACAGCAACATTAGCAGAGCTGCACAGAACTTCAAATTCTGCCGGGTGAAAATACTTTTCTTAAGTTCTTTGGCAGATATGATGGGAATTTCTATGGTTTAGAACATTTAAAACCCGAAACAGTTAAATCACAAAGCTGTTATCAAACCATACCATCAAGACTTCACAGGCTTGCTACAACTGGTTCCAAAGCTCAAGCTATGTGTGGAATCACAAAATTTCATAAATTTCATCTATGGTTCTTGTTCTGTTGCCTTAATATGTCAGTAAATACAATGAAATGAACTTCATCAATCTTTAGGACTGAGTACAGAAAGCAACAGTAAGAAAACTGAATTATCTTAAGCATCAAGAGTGGCTAAAATACTAGCAAGCAAAGAATATCCCATTTGCTGAAACTGTCTCAATAATCACAGTCCCCTGAGAATATATGTTTAGTATATTCTATGACTAAAGGTGCTGAGGATATGCATGTGTTCTTCATTGGAAAAATTATCTGCTATCCACAATGACCAATGATTATATATATTAAAAACATTTACTTGAGCCAAGACATCAACTGGCAACAGGTCAGGATTCCACACAGCAAAGATGTCTATGTTTAGTGCAGTCTTCAATCAAATAAAATTAAATGTATGATATCCATTTGCATATTTTCTATTTACTTGTCCCAGCAACACCCTAAGTAATACTAAATTGTAATTGCCCCTTTGGAGCAACAACAGGGGCAACAACAATATTTTACCCACAGGCAGAATATTAAAATGTGAATTCCAAACACAGACCCTGGACTCACACCAGGAACTAGACATGACAGAACTGCCTCAATGAAATCTGAGAATTCACCTGCTCTGAGAGAAAAAGGTAACAACTCATCTGCCTTGGGGTCGTTTCTCTACTCCACTTGGACCAGCAGGGAAGCAGGCTGGCTGCACTAAGCTGTAGGACACCACAGAGTTCTCCCCAGCTTGCCATGATGAAAACCAAGGGACCTGCTGGAGCTCACAGAGTCCTCTCCCTGCACGCCCACCATGCATTTAACATATGCAAATCTTGACCAAACATGAAATCAGGACATGGCCATTTAAACATGTTGAAACAGAACCCAAGAAATGGGTTTGTATCCCAATAATCAGATGCAGTCACAGCAATAAAAAACAGCCCAACTCTTCCCAAGATCTCAGTGTCAATGATGATTATTCTTTAGTAATTCCTTTGCAACTAACCACCATCTGCCTCATGCACGTTATTCAACAACTCTGACAAAGTGTTCTTATGTGCCTTCTTGGAACAGTTTAAGATATGCATCAAACACCTTTCAGAGACTCAAATATATTTTGCCTAAGAAGCTCCTTCAATTATTCTAGCAAATGGGCCCAGCTTTACTTTACGTTATTGGATACCACCAATAGTAATTTGGACTGAATACTGAATTAACCAAATAAGATAACACAGAACCGAGCAGCAGGAATGTATGCTTCCTCTTACTATAGTTTCCCTTATATTTAAGCACAGTCTGCATAAATATCCACGATTACGCTATTTCACAATTTTACTTTTTCTCACACGGAAATGCTTGATCTAGCACTCCATGAATAGGTAGAGAAGACGAAGTACTTCTCTTATTCCTCACTGCTCACTACAGAAGGGAGGGCTGCATCACACCACAGTGGTACATACTGCTCCCAATACCCTTCCAGGCCTTCAGGTAGCAACCTGGGCGATGAAATGAAGATTATACTTATTAAATTTGCAATGTGCTTACAGGCTTTCTGGTGGGAGGGTTGACAGGTTGATAGGAGGGGGCTGTAGGCACATTAGAGAACAAAATTAGAATATAAAATGAACTTGACAAATTGGAGAAGCAGCCTCGGGAAAAAAGAGAGATTTAGTTCAATGAGAACCAAGTGGAAGATTCTGTGCTTAGCCAAGAACAATTAACTGCTCAGATAATGGATAATAACAACTGCTGAGGTTGCAATTCTGCATAAAAACGTAGCCCACAAGAATTCAAATATGACTTAACAATAGTTCGGGTTTTACAACAGAAAAAAATAAAAGGCAAAGACTGTACTAGGATTTGGGAGAAAAATTATGTATGAGTACCCTTGCTGTTCTACCAGCTCTGGTAATGTTCCACTGGGCATTGAAATGGGATATATACACTTTGGAAATAATTGAAGGTAGAGAAACAAAAATTATCATAAAATACAATTCATGAGGATGAGGATAGAGTTAGAGCTGTTTTGTTTAAAGGAAAGATTGCTGAGGAGAGACAAATGTTTTCAAATACTGGAGTTCATACTCATGCAATGCTGAACAAGAAGTAATGGACTTTAAAGATACAGGTGTGGGTAACTGGCTCTGAGTTGAGACCCTTACCAGCTGTCTTTCCAGTGATTCTATTATTTCCATTACCTATTTAATATTACATTTTAACAGGAAAGTCTTCAATACACAAAGCTAATAAAGTGATAAAGTGCAGATCCTTGCTTTCTAGGAGGGTTTGCAAGGGAGTTTCTGGATTGCTCCTTTTCCAGTTGAAGATGAAGAATTTTAAAAGCTTGTTTATTCTGTGCACTCTCTTTACTGCAACTCTTAGAAGTTACCCCATCAGTTTTCAGGATTATTCTCACTGCTTCTTACATAATTTTCTTTCTTCCTGACATATTTAAACTGAGAAATAACCACCTGCTGAAATCAATACTGAAAACTAAGATAATGCTAGCTATTTTTAGTAAGAATAATATCATCACACTCCTAGTTACCATCTCGAAATGTTCTGACTGGTAAAAAAAAGAAAAAACATGCATGTTTCACAGCTAAAACCAAACTTCTATACATAAGTTCGCCTTTCAAGACAATGGATTCCACTTAATGACCACATTCATGCACTGATTAAAAGCAACTGCTTCCACTTTCCAGACCATCTGACTCTCCAGAAATTTGTACCATGTTCTTATCATTTCCAAGCTGATATAAAATTATTTTCACAGTTTTTACCCCTCCCCTAGAGTATCCTAAAATGTAGGGTTTGACTGCACTTGCACAATGAAGCTGTAGTACTTCTAACAACATCACAATATTTCAAATGTATTTGCACATCTATTTCCTACTGGCACAACTTACAAAGAAATTAAATCTAGGAAAAAAAAATAAATAAAGCGATGATGAGTTTTTCTTCATGTCAATAATCTACACTAAGACTTATGACAGTAGATTTAAAATTTTACGTTATGTAATCATTCCATATGGTGGCTGTCATAAATAAAAACTTGAATGAAACTACCCTGTGTGCAAGCAATTAGCAAAATTTTAGATACTAAATATTTCAGAAGAATTTATTGCAATAGTGAGGTTGTTTTGGCAAGAGGGTGCATCAGATCTACAGAACCTGAAGCTACTAGGTTTGCAGAAATTAAAAAGTACATCTCTGTTGGATGTGTTCACACATGCAGGAAGTCTGTTTGCATCAGCAGGTAAAGCTAATGCAGAGAGCATATTCCAAAAATACGCATTTCAGCTTCCACATTTTGCATAAAAAGTAGTCTTGTGTTTTGGTCTAGTGAATCTGTCAAAAGAAGAATTTATATGAACATCCGTAAGAATAAGTTACCATATAATCATCCTACATGATTCAATCATTTAACAAGCTTGAGAACACAAATGGTTAGTTGCCAAAATGCCATTCCTTTCCTTGCATCATCTCGGTTATTTGCAGCTGGAAAGGGTCAGCTCTGAGTTTGCAAATGACAATAATACCAACTTTTCTTCTTGACATTTCCATATATATTAAACAAATATTCAATAATCTCTATCTGCAGATATTAAGGTGGAATAGGGGTTCAGATCTGCATTAAGACACTCTGATTTGATAAATCAGATTACCAAAGACATTTTAATTGTCTTAACCTTTCTTTTACTACTTTTATGCACATTCAGAGAAACAAAGAATGGCTCATTTACCTCCTTCAGGCAATGCATAGCACCTGGCCAAACTGCAAAACTGGACTACAAGTCTGAGCCCTTCGTTTCATCAACATTATTTCACAAATCAGGCAGCAATCCAGCAACATGGCGTATCTAAATCAGACTGCAAATAAAAGGCAAGACTAAAGTGGTTAAGGCAAACCCAGCAGTGTCCATGTGCTGTGCATCTACAAGCCACAAGATGTTGTGTATGAGGCCTTTCAGATGAAATGTGAATGCAAGTAAAGTGAGAAACACAAGACTGTAAGTTATTACAGCACTGTACTACTCAGAAGTCCCAGCTGAGATAAAAGCACGATAATATAAGCACTACACAAACAACCAGAAGTAACTATCCCGACTCAAACAGTTGACAAATTAAGTAAATAATAAAAAAAGAGAGGGAGGAGAGAACAAAGTTGTACAAGCTTTTCTCTACAAGAGAACTGAAAGGTTTAAAGGAGACAGATTGTGAAAACTGTGATACAAAGATGCTTCTTTTCAAAGCCATACCATATACATACGCATGGAGACAAAGTTTTCCCTTTAACCTTGTTGTAAAATCTTACATAGATCTACAACTTACAAAAGCTGCATCAGTAGCCCAGTCATTACTTTTGGTATCAGTGTATCTTTATCACAAGGAAAGTATACAAGCATTTACATGGAAATGAGGCAAGATGTCCAACAAAAAACTTGCCTTTACAAAAAGCAGGATCCTGCATTTACAAATATTTCTGCCCTTTTCTAACTGTCACAGAATTAAAGTACTTCGCAATATATTCCTTCTTGGTTTGCTAGTTCCTGTTAATATGTCTGACCTGACTCTTCTCCACCAAAAATATAGTTTGAACAATCACAGATTAACATCTTTTTGTTATATTAACAGAAAAACATTTATGTTTTACAATTAAATAATTTCTTATCTTTACCAGTAAAGTAAAAAAATCCATTCATTTCAGCCCCTGAGGAAACAGAAGAGGGGACTATTTTAAGACCGAAGGTCAAAATATATTCAATAAACTTATCTGACCTGTGAATTATCAAAGCACATAGAGGTATTATTAAAGATACATGCTTTCCAACTTGTCCTTATGAAAAACTAACTATGGGTTCCAAACCTGTTGAAAAACTTCATGATATTCCTCTCCCATTCAAATTAGTGCATACTTCTTCACATTTATCTACAAATTGAACTCTTATCAATGGATGGCCTCAATAAACAGTTTAGCAATAACTGCTCTTTGTCAAGTGTTTGTAGGTGTTTGTATGGGTAAATTTACATTCTTTTCTTCACAGATTTTTTGATCAAGCAGCATTTAACATAAAAATGGATTTGCTTCTTACTAGTGAAAACAGAGTAAGACACATCATAGTTTGAAATACTGTAATGGTGTCTGCCTTGCAAATTAGTAACCTTTGAGGTGCAAGAATTCTCTGTCAAAATTTAAACCAAATGTATTTTCAAAACACAGCTTTGCAAGAACATCTTAGCGGTCCTCTGAAGAATATTAAAGTTTGTTGAAACCACAAAGCACACCTTAGTCTCCCCTTCGTGGTTCCACAGATCACTTGAAATTATTTACATTACATGATTAAAAAAAGCAGGGCATAAAAACCCACCAAACTTTAGTTTACTAAAAGTTAAGAATAAAATGCACATTGTTGATATTACACATTACATTTTGTCTCTTCTTTAATGGAAAAAAAACCTCAATTCTTTAATGGTTTTACATTGCTGCTTCCCATTTCATACATCAGGTTTGAGACACATTTCAAAGGTAGAGATTATTTTTTCAAGGCTCACTCTCACGAAGCTCATTAAAGCAACTGCCAGGAAGAATAGCACCTGAATGGTACATAACAGATCGATCCATCATCCTTACTCCCCCTCATCCATCAACAGAAGGACACACCACAAGCCATAACTGCATGTATGAAAAACTCTCCTATAACAGAAGTTAAATTTGCACAGCTTGGAAATCCCGAAGTATTAGCACGGAGGAGATTTTACAAACAAACAATCCTATTAAGTACAAGTATCTGATTACATGAGAAAGATCAAGCAACCAAAGTATCATCACTGAAATTTAACCACAAAAATATAGGTAAAAGGCACCTATCAGAGTTTTAACTACTGTAAAGGATGTAAGCCTGTACTTCAACTCAAATAGTAGCACCTGCAGAGTCCCATCCAGGGGCAATACTCGAGGTTAGTCTCAGCTTATAGCATACCACCTGTTGGAGCACGACTCTCCCTTCCTACACAGCACTGACACTGGCAACAGACCACACTTTGTTACAAGAGGTCCAATGTCACCCTCGTACACTGTGTGGAGCACTTTGAGGAAAGCTAGGAACTTACATATGTAACTCCATATGCTCCTAAAGCAATCTAAGTACAACTGTGCACACTGAAACAGGTGTTTCAAGTTTCAGCAGAACAGCAGATTTATAACAGAACTTGTATTTTAGACACTGACTGGATTCAATTTTAGCCTGAAAGAACTGACCATATGCTGTTGAACTTTCCTGTTATGGCCAGTCGTAGACTGTCTATCTCAACATCAAATAAATATTTTAAGATAAGTATAGGAGAATATTTCTAAAGAAAAATTAAAACATGCCTATAGCTACAAAACTGTCTCTTAAAACATGTTTTAAGTAGATAAAGGGGAATATAACAACAATGTACAAATAACATCTAAGATCACATTTGATTCCAAAATCTTAAGAGCCATGCTTCTAAAAAATGCATATTATAGTGATTTCTAAAGATTAAAACACACCGAAATGCCTTTAGCAAATTTTAGAAGCATGTACAAAGAACAATAAGCAACTTTTTTCTGCATGTATCAAATGCTCTTCTGCAGTATTTGCAAGCCAAATATCAAAGCACTCTTCAAAATCCACACAACAAGATCTAGAAGCTGAATGCAACATGAGTATACTAGAGTATAATCAAACCAAAATTAATCCATTTTCTTAATCAAAATCTCAGAGAATAGCAGAATAGCATGAAGCAGTAGAAGCAAGGCTTTTGTAAATATCTAGCTTAGAAATCTGAGACATGTGAAAAACTAACAGTTTTAAAAACAGGCTGTCATGATTTCTAACAGAATACCGTTTCTGGTAAACTACACAACCGAGAAGCACTTTGTTTTCTTATTACAAAATGCTGATCAGGTCCATAAGCCTGAATAGAGAGCTGCATAATGGACAGCTGTAATCCAGCATGCCAATAATGAATGTAGCAGGAGTCAGCACTAGATCCAACACTTTCTGGGAGGAAAAGACCTGTATCCTCAGATCTGATATGAAAACACTGCCTAAACACATCATAATCAAACATTTTCATCTTCTATCACACCAACACAAGTAGAATACCCAACCTGAAAAGATACTGAAATGCTCCAGACTGCACTACTCTCTCTAGATTAAGTTTTTACAGCACGACAATACCTATTTGACAATATCCACAGCCAGGTTTTCTTTTCATGTGCATTTCTGCAAGACTTGACATTTACAATACTTACGCATTGCAATAAGGTTTCTTTTCATATCCTTTGTAGTTATTCATGTTCAGAGCCATTTTGCAAACTTCACAGTGGAAACATCCTTTATGCCAGTACTGTAAATAAATGTAAAGTAGAATTACTTACGGTAGTGATGTTTTGAAAGCAGTGTTAGGGAATGGTAAACGTAAAAACACAATTATGTGTCAATATTTTGGCCATGCATTATACGTCTCTTAACTAAATAAAAAATAATTACTTTCATATGAAACCGAAGGTGCTTCTGAAACGCTCTCAGACATGTAAATTCTCTGCTAAGGTGAATGCCAAGACCCCTGCATGCTGACCTTGCCATGATAATTTTAAAGATAACTGAAGCAGGAGTTTGACGTTTTCCTCGTTTAAAAAAAAAAA
>VWZT01012040.1:414610-485263 GCA_013397055.1 Pachycephala philippinensis
GCAGAAGGGGAGGGCGAGCCCCGCGCCGCAGCCGCCCCGAGGGGGGCGAGATGGCGGGGGTGGGGGGAGTGGTACCCGCTGCGCCTCCGGGCGCACCTGCCCGGGGCTCGCTGGGGCGGGGCCGGCCCCGGCGAGGGAGAGGGAGGTGGAGATGGAGAGGGAGAGCGAGAGCGCGGGGCAGTGACGGCGGTGCTGAGGCCGCGGGGAGCTCGGGCGCTCCCCGAAGTGAGGCCCGAGGCCTGGCCGTGCTCCCGTGGGCACCTGCCGGGCGCGGCCGCGGCCTCCCGCCCGCTGCACACACAGCCCCCGGAGCCGCCAGCGGGTGCGGAACGCCTGTGCGTTCCCCCAGCCTTGTGTCCCCATGAGTTTTTGGGGGCGGTGTTGCAGCCATTCCGGGGCTGAGTCTCGCCGGGGCTCACCAGCGGTCCCGCGGGGCAGCCGAATCGCAGCCGGAATGGCAAATGACGCTCCTCGGAGCAGGCTTTGGGCAGTCATTTCTGACTTGCTCTGCAGCGCTGTGGAGCGGTACAGCAAGAACTCATGCGGTTTTTCTTCGCTGAGGACTTCTTTAACTACCTGGAATATAAACCACGCTGAGGAAAGCGCTTAAGCCAATGCAGCGCAGCCTTTTCTGAGGGTTTTTTTCAGTATCGCAACACTCTTGTGTGGCTCACAGCAAGGACAAATTCTGCACATACTTGGGTGTTATTAAGTAATCAGAATGCAGTCAGCTAAACTGGAATATTTGGCTATAATTCTGCCTTAGCAACCCAACTTTTATTCACTGGCTGTTTAAAGGCACAAGGAGAAACAGTAATTTCGTTGAAATTAATAATATATGTGATTAAATGAGAAACACCTAATCAGGCTTTAAATATTACATGATGGAAGTTGTAAAGCTGCCTCTGCCTCATGTAGCCTGAAACATCTGGCACCCAGTGAAACTCAATGTTGAGATGCTGGTTGTGCTGCAAGCAACAGGAAAGCAGATTTGCAGGTAGTCCTGTAAATGTTTGTTGTCTCCTGTGGCTGTCTCGTGCAGTAGCAAATAGACAAAGTGCTGACCAGCCCCGTGTCTGTTCCTGTGATCTACATGCTGGTCCTTTTCAAAGCCAGTGCTAGCAGCCTGCAGTTCTCAAAAATCCTGAAGCAGATCCTTTTTTGTGTTGTTGTTGTTAACCGAATTACCTTTGATATGGAATTTAAGATTTGTCTTCTCACTGTTCCTTGCTGACAATAGCAGGATAATTTTCCACAAATACCTCTAGACCAAGTTGGGCTCAGTCTTAAGATTTCCCAGAGAGAAATAGGTGCATAGGCACCCTGCAGTGCCAATGCAGTGAGTCTCATAATCTCTTACCTCTGTGCTGTACAGATTACCTTACACTCTGTCCAGGGCAGTCTGACTGGCTGTGAACAATGGCTTTTATTGAGGGAACTCTGAATGCTAGGTGTGTGAGTGTGTTGATAAAGGAAACTTGAATACATGGTAACGCAGTGTTTTCTGTGGGAACTGTCATTTGGGGATCTGTCTAAAATCCCATCTGAGCTGAACTAAGCTTAACACACAGGTAAGCAATCTCCATTCTGCAAAGGCTACACAATACAGAGGAGCAGCAAGTCTGTACTGAGGACTGGGATGGAGACTGATCTAAATCAATCTCAAATAGAAGGCAGTGAATGTTACTTATATAGAAAAACAGTCTTTCTTAGCTGACTTAATTCTTTCCTAGCTTAGGTTCTACCAATGGCATGTAGGTGAAAAGACTCTGTAGCCCACTGGAAATAACTAGAGGCATACAGCTCACCCAAACAGCAATTATAAAGTCTTGGAGATAGAGGCTTCATTCCTGGAAGTTCCAGATTATTAAAATTCCAATTAGAGCCTTCACATGCAGACAAAAACCATTTGGATAGTACTCTCACTCTCAATGTTACAATGAAATCCCTTGCTTTTCTCTTGAAGGGGAGTCTTCTATTAACCAAATATCAACACTAAAAATGGAATAGCAAAATCCGTAGGAATACCTGCAGTTGGATCTGAATTTAGTGTCTCAGCAGTATGAAAACATTCCAATATTTCTCATTGTTTCAGGATCCTTTTATTAACTTTTATTAGTTTTCTTCAGAAAGCGGAGAAATTAGTGTCTGAATCACAGTCTTCATTTCCACAGTACAGATCTCTTTCCTCATCATCATAACTTTCTTCTGCTGCTACTGTAGTGAAAAATGGGTTCTTTTGCTCTATACAAACCAGTGGGAGAGAAAAATCTGCTTCACCCATGATAGTGAGAAAGCAGTGGAATGTTACTCATCAGTAGACTTTCCTTTCCCTGGGTAGGTAATGATGCAATGGTAAAGTCCAGCAAAGCAAAATCCAACAACCCTGCTTTGTCACTGACTAAGGGTGTAAACCAAAGACTATGAAGCACAGCAGGGCAAAAACCTTGCATTCTAAAGAACTGCTGCTGCAAGCATGGAGCCTGTGGTAGGTGGTGGACCTCTAGACAGGTTCCAGCATTGATTCCCAGCTGGTATGTATTGCCAAGTTATAACTGGCATCCCAAGATTTCAGGCTATTATATTTCTCTCATCTGGTGCATTTCAGGGCTGTTTATCTAGCCTAGATAATTGAAAAGTGTGTGTTTAGCTGAGCAGTACAAATTACCAACACTTGCAAATAGATGCTTTTTCAGCATGCCTACAGTGGTCCAAGTGCAAAAGACCTTCTGGGGCAGCTGTGTTACAGCATTAGAAATATTATGACTAGGTCAAATGGTGATTACAAAAGTTCCTCTTTCTATGGGGTAATACCCTCATCAATTGCATTTTGTCTTTGTTTGTTTGAGAGGAATGTTTTCAGTGCTCCATTTAGTTTGTTTAGTTGATAAACGTACCAATGTGTGCTGCAGAAAAAAACCTAAAACATTATGGTGAGAGGTGTTTTCACACGTTGATACTGAATTTTACCTGAGACAGAAAGGTTTCAAAAACCTGTTAAACTAGAAATCTACCCTGTATTATTGGAGGTGACTTGACAACATCTTGGAAGACACAACCCTTAGAGGCTTGTAGGTATCTCAGGCTTATATCTAGTTCTTCTAAAATGTTTCTTGGAACTTCCTCAGCTTTCTTTCCCACAAAATAGGTTCCTTATAATCCATCTCCCACGGCTGGAGTTTAGATTTGTTGGAGCCATCAAGTGAACTTAAAGCATGAAAACAAAGCCTTCTGTCTTGCAAGTCACCATGCATTTCACAACTCATACATAAAAGCTCAGAGAAAGTGTTTACTACCTTTGGTGATCGCATGAAGACATTGTCTTTTCACCCAAATTTATACAAATTGAGTCTGCTCATGAAGTTATAGAACCCTATTGGACAAAATAGGAGTTCATGTAAACATAGTGATGTATCTTCTTTCCATAGCAAAGAATGTGGCTTTCTTTTCATTCAGAAGCATATTTTTGAACTTATATTTTGTGGAAAAAAATTCTGTAGGTAGTATGCCCCAATTAACAGCTGATGCCCCATCTGCAGTGTCATTATTCAGTCACTTTTCTGGAATAAATATGACAATATGTACTTAGACCCTGATGGACTGTTGTAATAATACTGTTTGGTTTATTTCACTGGTATTTCATACCTGGTCTGTTCTTTAAACAGGTATAACAGGATAACTGTAAAATTAAGATAACGTGCTAAAAATACTATCTGACTGTTGTAACAAGCTCACAACATTTGGGTACTAGTTCTAGCAGATAATAGGCATTGTGTCCCATTCAAGTGGAAGGATGATCTCACGGTTAAGGCACTGCATGGAGAATTGCAGATGAAGTCTCTAAGCAGTACTGCAGTACAGATAAATAGTACTGGAAGAGGTTTTGTGAAATTGTGTGGCTGTCCTACGTTATGTAGGAAGGGAAAACATTAAACCAAAATACTGGTTGGCACAGGGTTTGGCAGACGATTTTTGTCCCTGGCTGTTTGAGCATAGGTTTAGCCACTTAGAAGAAGAAACTGCATAGTTACATTTCAAATAGAAACAATGTAACTTTAATGTGACCTTGTTTAGAGCTACCCAGGGTGCTTTTAGAGAAACGTGCTTTTAAATTCTCTGCTGTGAAAGGGTAATTTATACTTTCACATGCAAGGGTTGGTGGAAGCATGTTTTCAACTTCAGCTATAGAAAAGCTCCCTACCAAAACCTAAACAAACCCGACAATGGTTAGACTTTATTATTTTCTGCAATATGATCCAAAATCCATTCTGCAGTGGAATCTCAATATGCATTTTCAGAATTACTCAATCCTTAGCTGCTCGGATTAATCTAATAGGGTAATGAAATACTAGAACAAAAATGGTTATTCAATCAGCAGCAGTGTTTTCTGTTCTCAGGATCTCCTTTCTTCACTCAAAAAGTATGAAAATTAATCCTGCATCCCACAGTACCTATATGCTTAACAAATATATAAAAAAGTAATAATGACGAGTCAGTGTGACTTACAGGATCATAGAATATGTTGAGTTGGAAGGGACCCATCAGGATCACCAAGTTCAACTCCTGGCGCTGTGCAGAATGCCCCAAGGATCACACCATGTGCCTGGCAGCATTGGTCAAACACTTCTTCAACTCAGATAGGTTTTGTGTTGTGACCACTTCCCTGGGAAGTCTGTTTCAGCGCTCAAGCACCATCTGGATGGACTATAGAATTGTCTAGAAGAAGGAACTCT
This sequence comes from Pachycephala philippinensis, assembly GCA_013397055.1. Lineage (NCBI taxonomy): Eukaryota > Metazoa > Chordata > Aves > Passeriformes > Pachycephala > Pachycephala philippinensis. Next base: position 419,344 of record VWZT01012040.1, read on the forward strand.
TATTGTCTTAGTATTAATGTTGCAGTGGAAATTTCTACTATTTTATGCATGGGGGCAAGATTTTGCCTTATTAGTTGAATGTTTCAGGATTCCTGAATTGTAATTTCACTTCACGTTATGAACAAAGCTTAGTAAAAATGGGCCAGTTACTTGAATTACACTGAACAGAAAGTTGTTACCTAGCTTGTTTGGGTTTGTTTGACCTTAGAATAGCTGATTTATGAGCAAAAAGTAGATTGAAGATTTCATTCAGGTGCAAATCTTGTTACTTTTGGGCATATGTATGTGTTTTAAAAAAGCATCTGGCATTAGTGAAGCATCAGACTCTATAATTCAGGTGCACAAAGCAGGTGGAGTTCTGTGGGTAGCAATACACCAGGTGTTTTGAGAATTTGGCAGTGCATGCTTGAGTGTTATCTGCTTTGGCAGGCATGCCCAGAGATGGAGGCACAAGAACACGCACGGAAAGCTATAACCATACATCCAATACTTTGTAAATTGTGCCTTCGGTGACTTGGCAATGTAAAAACAGTCAAACCTGCCTTAGGGTTCAGTAGTGTGTTCTAACATGAGAGGCTGGGGTGCTGCACACCCTTCACATTAAACTTGCATGTCCAAGTGTTCTTTGCTGCCAGGGCTGCGCTGGTCCCAGTGCCTCAGTTCAGCCATTCAGTCTCTCATCCCACTGGCAGATCAAGGTGAGGAATAGCAGGACCCAAAACAGTGTTTGCATAGAAAGGAGTCTGAAATCTGGAAGCCTCCAAACCAAATTTCCACGTTCAGTGACAGAGCTTAGAATAAATATACATTATTAGTACTTTTTTTGGTTTTTACAATTCCCTCCTCTTTGTTACAGTCACTGTATTTTTCAACCCAGTTACAGCTCAGAGGATGTTCTAGACACATAAATGAATATTTTTGATTTACGTATATTGCACTGAATGTGTTAGGGATTTTTTATCAGCTCTGTTGTTACCTCCCTTCTAGTCAGAAAAACATATTCCTACCATGTTTTGCAGGAATAAAAACAAATTAATAAAAAATAAGAATTAGGGGGGATTAAAAGCCTACATATTTTGTTTGGTAAATTAACTATTTTTCATCAAGTAATTGATACAGGAATGAAAAGCCATCATCAGAGCTCTCGGAGAAGCTGAAGAAGATTGTCTTCAGTCAGCCCTACATCCTGTATCAAGAATTAAAACTGATTGCTTTATTTCAATTCAAAGAGATTTTCAAAAACTTTACCACTACAGACAACAAATCCAAAACAGACAAAAGTCTCCATGCTGGACTGTAGGCTAAGGAAGGACAAAATGTTAATTATTCATTCTGTTTTAATAGCTATTAGTATTACTAAAGCTACTTGGTTTTGCTTATGAAGATTGAACAGAATGAAAAGGTTATTTATTAATTGTGGATATTGTTCATTACTCTGTCTAGCCTGAGAACAAAATAGGAATTTAGAGATAGAGTTAGGGTCCTAAACTGAATTTTAAAACCTAATTAGAGGTTTCTGGTAGCTTTGAATGAAAGAAAACAATGTCATTATTCATACTCTTGTCTATGCAACCACTTTCCCATTATTTCCAAAAATAGTAGTTGAGTAGCTTCCTGCCTAAATAAACAGTTCACATAGATAGAACTTGGGCAGTAAAGCTTTTTAAAATAAGGTTTCCCTTTTTGCAAGCTGAACAACATAGTGAAATACAGGAAGGGTTGGGCTATGATTGGACCAGATTCTTTAAGTTAATGTTTTAAAAGGTTACGTGACCAGTTCAGAGTAACTAAATACACTTACTCTGTAGATGGCCTGGAAGTAACGCAGGGAATATGCTCCCTCCATTGCCAGAAGAAATAGCCTCTTGTAATAAAGATACGTAATCATTAACAAGCTTAACTCTGGGCTTCAGAGAAATCTGAGTTTCCAACCCTTCTAGAAAGATTTTAAAATTCTGCCTTCACAGTGCAGACCTGACAAATCTCACACATCAAGAGGGAGTCTCACACGTTTAGCTCCCAAACTCCCTTCCCTGCAGCTCGACCTGTATCACACTCATTTGCAGCACTGTGCCACGGCTGCTCTTCCATTCTGCAACCCCACGCTCCAGGCACAGCTGGATGGCCCAGGCTGCAGTCTGCCAAACAGTTCCAGCTACCAGGGAGGGGATCAGGAAAAGATCAGCAAAGAGGAGCTGGATGCACAATGCAGCAGGCTGCATTGCTGAAAAGAACAATGGATTCCAGGGGAATTCCTGGAAATACTAGCGAAATTCCTTTCCAGAAAGTAAGAAGTAAAATCTCCTCATAGCTCAATGTAAGCATTTTTCCAGTTTATGTTACTTTTTAAGTTTTCTGTTTTGAACACAGAGACTGTGAGTTTTAAGGCTATTAAATAATATATTACAAACTTTTAGAATTATAATCTATGAATAAACAAATGAAAAAAAATACAGATCAGTCACACTACAGGCTTAGGTCAGCAAGCCAATGAGTGGTGATATTCCTCTCCCAGCAACAACCTGGCTTCTGCAGCACCATTCCTGGTGCTGGGCTTGCAGAATATGCTAATAGAGTAAGAGAAAGGATTGAGGAAAATTCACCTTCCTGAACATAACGGGAGATAAACTGCTAAAAGCACAACAAACAGTACATTTAGCAAAGCCCCTCTCATTTTGAGCTCAGTGCAGACACTTTAAGGATGTGACTGAGTTCTTCTTTATACCTGAATTTTTAAAAACAGATCTTCAAATGATGGAAAGATTGGGAACAAACGGCCAAGACAGAGAACCAGCCTTCACCCTCACCACTCTATGGCTCTCTGTGACCCGAAGGACACTGTTTGTGGCTTGGTGCATTGCTGCTTTCATTGAAAAGCCATGAAAAATAACTTAGAAGCAGCGTCCTCTCTCCAGCATCTTTTGGATTGTATTTTCATAGGCTTCTTTACAAGGCACAGAAAAAATTCTTATTTTAACCATCCTCCTAAACACAGAACCATCATATGAGGTTATATAAGCCTTAAATAAATACACAATTTATTTCTGTTGTTTATTTTAAATTAAGTAAAACTGCAATAGAAAATTAATGATCTGTAGAAGTTTTTCGAACATCTTGACTGTTTTAACTGATATGATTGTGCTATGAATAGAAATTGTGTTGTACATATAGGCACTTTAATCCTTTTAGTCTGAACCTATTATTTTTATTTCTTTCCTCTTTGCACTAGACAACGTTAGAAATAGCAGACCCAATGCCACTGTCATGGAAAAGATGCATGTGCCTTTCTTTGCATCAGATGTCTGCACTTGCTCATGAATAAAAAGTTAGAAGACAAGAAACAAAACTAATTGTTCAGCCAAAAAGTCATCTGAGTAGTCTAGACCTTAAGGAAGACTCTCAATAATGTTGCATTTTGGAGGAGAGCTTTTTTAGATATGATACAAAGGCACACGCAAAACAAAGAGGAATTCTGAAAAGGGACTACTTAACTTCTGTTCCTTCTACCTTTAGAATTGCAGCTAGCACATTAACTTTAGACTCAAAAAGTAAATGGAGAGCAACATTTGACATAAATTAAATATTCTAACATGTAATTGAGTATTTTAAGTGTGAAGTTCTCATTTTTCTCTGACAGCTTTCTATGAATTATCTTAAATGTTATCTTAGGAAATGCAATTATTATATGGAGCATTAAGCAGAGCACAAATATTGGTACACTGCAGAGACACCAGTTAATTTTCTTTTGACTACTGAACCATAAATAAAGGAAAACAGCATAGTTAAACGGTTCTAAAATTACATAGTGGCAAGCAGCAAGTGAGTTGCCATGTGAAGAATACAGTTTTGGAGCATGATCCAGGGGGAATTATTGTGAAGTTACACTGTACAGAATGTTTCATTCATTTCATTCACCTTATAAAAATCCTAGTGATACTGCTGTATCCAACCCTTCCCTGCTGTATCCAACCCTTCCCTGCTGTAAACTGCAGACCACATGATCAACCCAAACCGGGCTGGCTTGGCTGCAGAGTGCATTTCACGTTATCATAAGAGTGACATACTTGGTCCATCGAGGGAAGGAGGAAAAACTCCAGAGATCTTGTTTTTCAGAGCCTCTGCTGGTGTGACTGCCAGGCAGCCAGAGCGCTCCGTTCCTGCAGCAGCAGTTGTATGAGGCAGCATGTCACATCTCCTGCTTCAGAGCAGAGGACTCTCTTATGAAGGATTAACACCACAGCCCTGAAATTACCAGCCCAGTCTTTCCAAGAGAGCTTCCCAAATTAATCGATGTGCCTACAGCACCTGATGTCCCTGGACTTCTGGGCTTTGATTCAACACATGTTGAAACCAACTGAAACACTTTTACTAACATCTGTGTGTGCTAGATTAGAGTTTAAATACAATAGACTATTTAATTTGCACTAAGGAGGGGTTTCAGCACAAACAGAAAGCTGTGTAGTTGGTTACGTGCTGGCACCATACACCACCTTAAATGTCATGAGCTCCTTTCACAGCACTGGTTGATGCAAGTGGGTAGGAAGCTGCTAAGATGATGTTTGCATAGGTATTATCTTTCTCTTCATTGCAGTTAACTCTGATGAAAGACAGGCCAGAGGGGCTGGTGCAGAAGGTGAAGCTCTAGGGCAGACTGGGCTGCAGTGGTCATGAAATGATGGTGCTCAAGATCCTTGGGGCAGCAGGGAGGAGGCACAGCAAGCTCACTACTTGGGACTTCAGGAGAGCAAGCTTTGGCCTCCTCAGGGCTCTGCTTGATAAAGCACCATGGGATAAAGCCCTGGAGAGAAGAGGATCCCAAGAAGGTTCATTGATATTCAAAGATCACCTCCTCCAAACCTGGGAGCGATGCATCATAACAAAAAGGAAGTCCAGAAAAAATGCCAGGAGCTCCTGGACAAACTCAAACACAAAAAGGAAGCTACAGAGGGTGGAAGCAGGGGCAGGTAGCCCAGGAGGAGTACAGATAGATTGTCCAAACAGCCAGAGATCACCCAAGCAACACCCTGGAAATTGTACTATGGGAACACTTTCAAACAGAACACAGATAATAGTAAACTTCCCCAACTTGATGTTACCAAATTACTTAAAGAGGAAAATGACAACATTTACACTTTTTGATGTAAAAAATGCATTTTTACATTCATCGTTCAGAAAGGTTGTCTCAGTCCACATACTAAAGTCCACAACACCTGCTGTGTCTGGCTCTCCGTAAGTTAAGCAACAGCCACATTTTGTAGACTTTTCTGGATTGGCACTTGTCAGATTTCCTTTGCTCAGCATGTATTCCAACTGGGGTAAATATTGAGGTCAATATATAAATATCATGATGGATAACTGCTGCAGCTACAGTACATCTGCTCTCCATAAATCCAGGAAAATAAGGCAGGATTGCACTGCAGATCAAAAGTTATATCCTATCAGAAAACTCTCCTCATAAGTAAAACTGAAGTTGCACCTGTGTGTCTAAGCTGGTGAGGCTGCAGGGCCAGCTCTAACATCACAATCATCTTGGCACCAAATCAGTCACTCGGTCCATAAGGTATTTTTAACTCATGTCTTTGTGCTCCCTCTTGTAACTTGTGAGTGCCTCTGCAGTGGGAGGGTGACTGGTATGATGGATCCAGCATATTACTTATTATTCTGCAGTCCTACTCACTAAGAGATCACGACCCTATTTTTAGAAGAAAATATAAAAACACAATTCAACTGCAAGCATAATGGAAAGAAAAAAATCAGGAAATCTGTATTTGGGAATTTGTTGTATTTATTTAATTGGTTTTCAGTTCAAATATGCTCCTCTTACTAGGCATAATTTTTCTAACGCAGCACTCTGCAAAGTTCTTTACAGTCCTGGGAAGGAAAATAATATGCAAAATCATTAAGGGAAGAACTCAGGTGCATGTCAGTTGGGGTCGTAACTATTAATCCACTCAACTAATGGTAGATCAGAAAACCCACAAGCTGTCAGATTTTAGAATTATACCAAAATTTGTCAAGTATATCCTCATAATTACATGTAATAACTGTCATGTGAAATTTCTTTTATTCTTTTTGCCATTCTTACAAACTAACCTGCAAACTGTTCCAAATGTAAGTCCAAACCTTCTGCTAGCCTACCAAACAGCTTGAAACACAAACCACACATTTACTTTGGGCAACTTAATCCCAAAAATTATAATAATAATCAAGTGTAATTTACAGACCTAAAATATGCATCTATAATGTTAATAAAGAATAACAGAAAGTTCCAGCATAGAAGTATGTATGAAACTAAAACATATTTGTTACTAAATAATGAGAACTAATTACAATGAAATCTCCACTGATATCCAGCCCTCATGACTACAGCAGATTAAGAAATGTCTAAGCCTGGCAAGCTTTGGGCTACATTCTGTGGGACTGACTGTTCTTATAGCACTGAAAACAGATTTTTTTTTTCCTCTCCTGTCAACAGTGATTTCTTGGATCAAGGCAGAAAAGGTCATAAACCTTTTATGTTTTTATTAATTAATTAAAGCCAGGTTAGTTGCTAAGAAGAATGTGTACAAGTGGGGATGGTAAAACACTGGCATAAACTGTCGTGATGGAGTCGCCGTCTTTGCTGGGCATTACAAATTTTTAGCCAGTGCTGAAGTCAGCACACCTCAGGTGAGAGTCTGAATGGGCCCCCTTCCAACCTGCATTGTTTTAAAACTGTGTCAAGAAAAATACAGGTGGTGCTGACCCTGCCTTGAGACAAGAACTTGGGGCTGGTCAATCTTTTGAATTATGTTCCAGCCCAATGCTGTGACTAGGATGCTCCTCATGTTGACTATGGCAGCTTTCCATGGGAGGGATTTTCCTTTGCCTTTCTCGTGCCTCTCTGCTGGCAGCGAGCCAGGGTGGGCCTGGGCCATCCCAGGGGAGAGCAAAGAGCCCCACCAGCAGGACAAGAGTCTGAGGGCACAGGAAAGGAAAATTGGGCTGAAGCAGGATCCTGCCTCGCAAAACTTACTGTGGCCTTTAGTGGTGAGCAATTCTGACATTGGGAAGAGGGATTTCTCAGGAAAAAACAGTCTACGTTGGAATGAAGATTGTGAATATCCCTTATTTAATGAAATTGCTAAAATATTGTCTTCTCTTTAAAAGACCTCATCTAATTACATAAGATTACATCAGTATTTGGCTCTACTGTATAAAAAGGGCAAGTGAAATGCAATCTAAATACTAGAAGAGCCTAAAACCCAACTGGTCTGTAAACAAGCTGAGTAGAAGTTCAGCTAGATAGCGCCACAATTTTCCAAGTCACTGAAGCAGTGAAGATATCAGTTGTTTGAAGAGAGGACTAACTGGCTGCTGGCTTTTTTTTATTCCTATATTTTGTTGGGCTTTTTTTTTTAGTTGTAAAGAGGCAGTGGCAAAGTTACTTAGGCGATCTTAAAGGTATATTTACATTTCTGGAAGCTTTCACAAGTGTAAAGAGACTTTTTAAATGCATGTCTTCCTGGAAAAGATGAAAACATTTTATTCAGAGCGGGAAAAATATTTTAAATGTTATTTTTTCCATTATAACCATAATGATTCATGTTTACAGTACTCCAGCAGCTTCCAAGGTTCACTGAAGATAATGAATGACTACTCATAATTTAGGATTTCACACAACTTTGTTTTATGTACCATCCAACTTTGAAAATTGCAAATTTACTACTGCCCAACATTGCCACTGTAGCGACAGATTGGAACATTACTACTTAACATTTCAAGGATGGATAGTATTTTTGCTTGCTTTTTAACAGAAAGCATTTACCCAAAGGAAATGCTGGCAGAAGAGAACATTAATTGAGTAGCCTCTCTATATAAGGAGAAATAGTAGTAATGGTATTTCTCTGCATTGAAGGTCCATAATGGAGCCTGAATGAATTTATTTACCTCCCCCCAAAACGATGAGTGCTTTCTGCATAAGATGTCCTGAATAACCGGGGAAAGACACATAAATTTAAGCACACTAAATATTTGCTTAGTAGAAAATGTGTGGCCATTAGATTTCACTTACTGTTTGATTTTACTCTGATATATAAAGCCCTTCTCCTTAATAAATTAAAACATTGGTGAAAATCAAAGGAAAGAGAGGGAGGAAATTTTTTTATTTTCTTTTGTCTTCTGGAGAAAGGCACTCACTTCATCAGTCTGCAGAGATTGGGGCAATTTATATAATATGGAAATGCCTCCATCTAAAATGCAATAAACACTACAGACCAGTGTAGACAAATTATAGAAGGAGTGAAAAAAATTGCTGACCCTATCCTTTTATTGAACTAGGTTTATTCTAAGAAAGTAATAATGATACAAAATTTGGAAAAGGGCTTTTTCACAAAAAAAAAATTATAGTGGATGCAGAACCAACTTTTTATTCCAAGAATTTGAATTGATCAGCCTATTATTTGCCATCTAGCAAATATATTTTTTGAAGGATGCAAAATGGCCATGGAACATGCTCCAAATAGAAAATGGCCATGGAAAATGCTGGACTGACTGCTCAAAGACTGTCTCAGAGTGTGATATATCAGCCTACACTGTCATGGTCTCTCATACTTATTGGAAGTCTTTGAAAAAATAATGAGCTTTAAATGTCTGCCTCATAGAACCTCTCTTTAAATAATTGTTAAAAATCATTATCTCCTGTATAAATCCGTAAGAAAATGACTATCCTTTTCTTAGTATTTTTTGACAGCAGGAAATCTATCTATCTATCTGTCTATCTATCTATCTATCTATCTATCTATCTATCTACCTATAAGACAAAAAATATTATTGTTTTTATAAAATCTCTGTATCACTGAATGCTTCCACATAGTCTGAATCAGCCTTTTGCTTAGAGGAACTGTCGCATACTGCACAGAAGCCATGTTGCAGAATTATCAACTCTTACAACTGTGAAGAGGACTGTCGTTCTTCACAGTCAGTTGAAGTTGGCTACAAGGGGTGGCTAAGCTGCAAGAATCATATTTTTGAGTCTGTATGTCAAGCTGATGGTAAATTTGAAAAGTTCATTAAATCTCAGTAATCCTTAGGGGAAGCTTTAAGGATGATGGAAAAGGACTAGGAAGTTGTAACAGAATAAGATCTGCACTGAGTAGCTCTGCCTCAGTAAACAGGACAGAAGAAGAACAGCCAAAGGATAGCCAAAGAATGGAAAAGAAGATGAAATCAAGGGTCTAAGAAGGCCGACAAAAACCTGGTAATGTTTAGATGGCTGAAGGTACTTGGATTTTTTTGTTCATGTGTATCTGCAATCCTTCTGTATTTTCTCTGTAAGTGAAATTTAGGCTAGAGGAAAACAGCACATGCTTACATAATAGTGCCCATGGTGAATCTCCATGTAAATAACTTGTGCTATTGTACATTTTCTGAAGAGTGAAATATAAGCACGGATTTCCAAGGGGAGGCTGGAAAGACTCCCATGCCCCTGGCATGGACTCCTTTTCACCTACCCCACTGCAACCCTGGTGGCTCCCATAGTGCTGAACAGTACTGCAGCTTCTCTCTAGCACTTAGATGGCCAGAGGGAAGCTACACTGTTGTGCTGCAGCCAGGTGAATGTGCATGTTTATGTTTTCTCTCCTCTCCTGACGGCTAGGACCTGTGTGAGCCAATACAGATGCAGTGCCTCAACACAAGTGCTGAGATCACTCATTTCAGGCTGCTTTTGCCCCTGAACACAAGAGCACATCCTTTCACTAGGAGTTGCATGTGTGCTCAGCAAAGAGTGGGATTGAGAGGGTTCGTGCTAGTTTCAGAGTACTGGACTGAAAGTAATGCAAATGCTTCATTTTTGCTAGCAGCTGCAGGCTTTCAGAATGTCACTGCTAAAATACTTATAATTACAGACACCCAGCCGGTGGTACAATGCCTAAATCCTGTCCAGGCCTAACAAATCAGCAACATGTGCTCTCAAAAGTTGGGTAAAGCTTTCTCATTAGTCAGCGTGTGGAGAGGCAGGGGTATATTCATCAAGGCCTGATAAGATACAGTACTGGACATAAACACTATCACAGCAAGTTATAAACCATATTTTAAAGGCTTTTTTTGAAAAAAAAAAAAAAAAAAAATCTCATCCCCAGTCTGAAAGCTAAAAGTATATCTTACTGTGGTCTTATGAATTGTGCAGGAAATCATAAATATGAACAGCACAAGAAAAGTCTGTTCTTGAGCTCAGTAGCCAGCAAGATTTGCCCTTTGCTGATCACAGGCATTCAGGGCGCATGGTTATATTCAGCTGCTTGGGCAGGCTGGATCACCTGCTTCAAATGGAGACTCTGGAGAGATCCCAATTCTGCCCCAGAGATGGCAGGGCCACAGAGAGTGCTCTGCATGGGCCTCTCAGTTTGGCTGAGGAATTCCAGAATCCAGATGACTTGAAGACACACATGAATACCAATATGAAAACAATGGAAACACAGAGGTAGAGCCTCTGCAGGCACAGGGGAGCCATCCAAGGGGTGGCTGAGGTCACTTGGTCTCTTCAGCCTGGAGAAGAGGAGACTGAGGGGAGACCTCATTGCAGTTACAACTTCCTTGTGAGGGGAATGAGAGGTCAGGCACTGATCTCTGTGGTGACCAGGGACAGGACTCAAGGGAATGGTCAAGTTGTGTCAGGGGAGATTTAGGTTGGATATTAGGAAAAGCTACTTCCCCCAGAGGGTGGTTGGGCTCTGGAACAGCTTCCCAGGGCCGTGGTCACAGTGCCAAGCCTGACAGAGTTCAAGAAGCATTTGGACAATGCTCTCAGGCACGTGGTGTGATTCTTGGGGCTCTCTTGTGCAGGGCCAGGAGATGGACTTTGATGATGCTTGTGGATTCCTTCCAACTCGGCCTCTTCTATGATTCCAGGTGTTTGGTCTGGAAAGCCATAGTTAGGGAACCTGTCTCTCAACAGGGGTAGAGTCATGTATATTAAATCCAGAAGGACTGTGTTTGCTCATTAGTTCCTCTTTTTAAAGAAGAATTAGGTCTAAGAGGATTTCTCTGCCTTTGAGCAAAGATCTAAATGTCTGCTGCAGACAGCCTGCTCATTTTTTTAAGGGATGAAGAATCTTGAGAATTATGATTAAAATAAGGATTAGGAAAGTTAGCAAAACACTGTGGTTTAATTCTGAGCTGGTCTTCAGTCCAACATTCAGAAAATGCACAATCACAAAATGCAGCACATTGCAAGGGGATAATGTTTACATTTGTGATTGTGACTGCACTATATATTCATGCTATTTAGTGTTCTAGATTCTGTTTTATGAGTTTCCAAACAAGGAAAAAATCAAAAGACGTTTGATTTCAAAGGTACTTGGCAATCTAAGGCAACAGACAGGACGTAGATAAAGGCATGAGAGAAATTAAAAAAACAGAATGAGAGGATGTTGGTAACTGTAATAATTTGCACACACAGAGTCAGACTAAAGTTCTTAGACATTACTAGAAAGAAATATTTTGAAAAGAAAAGCTGACCTTAAGCATATCTATGTGAGCTTCATTCCAGCAAGAGAGAAAGAACAAAGGAACTTTGTTTGAAAAGCAAGTGGCCCACAAGGGCAGTAGATTGCTCAGAAGCTCACATGCAGTCTGGTAGGAACAGTAGTGTAGGAGCAGGCTGTGAAGAACCTGGACAGCAGAGAAAAGTAACTTATTATGTAGCTCACTAACTAACCACAAGGTTTTGTCACTGATGCCTGTTCTCAGCTATTTCAGGGTGGATGAAGCACTACCCTGTACTCCAGAAGTGAAAAGCTGACCCAGATCCTGCAAACTGCATAACTGGAGCACATTCTTTTAAGCAAGAGTTTCTCCTTGTTGTAATGATTCACTGGCACACGACTGAGAGACTCCATCTAGAAGTCTTTAACAGAACCCAAAGAAAAGTCCAGTAAATTCATTAAAGTTCTTTTGAAAATATTTCTTTGTTGCTTCAGATCTGATCTTCTGAAAGACCCATTGATCCAGCAGAGCCCATTACCTAATTCTAACAACTGGTTCCAAGTGAATTTACTTTTTAATTGGAGTTTCCAAGAATCCAAAATTCCGGTTTTTGTTGTTCTGATTTTGTTGGCAATAAATTAAATTAATATCTCTAATTTTAGCCTGTTTTGCTCATGATGGTATTTGGTGAGTGATCTCTCCCAGTCCTTAACTCATGAACCCTTCATTACATTTTTCTCTCACCAGTCCAGCTGTGGAGGGGAACAATAGAGAGGCTTTGGTGGGTGCCTGGAATCCAAACAACATCAACCCACTACAGTCTTTTTGGTGGAGAATGTGGGCAAACCATGAGGATTTTGAGACAAAGGTAGTAATTGGGAGAGGTAATGGGCAAAACAAGCACTGAACAATGTTAGAGAGTAGAATGATCATGGGTAATCTTTGTTGTAATTGTGGTGATGGGTCAAGGGGTTAATTTTTGTAAATCATCCGTTTTTTGGTTTGTGTTGTGATGATGTTAGTTCGGTTTTTGTTGGGGGCATTCATTTTTTGCAGTATTTGCCTTCTGGAGCAACCGCTATGAGTGCTGAAGCCCTGTTTCCCAGGAAGTGGCTGAGCCGCCGACGGGAAGAAGAGATTAAGTTTTTTTTAAGATTTAAGTTTTTTTCCCTTTGCTTATGTGCACACAAACTTTTGCTTTTTTCTTGATTTAGTAAACTGCCTTATCTCAACCCACTAGTTGTTTTCCATCTTATTTTCCTCTCCTGTGTCCCACTGGGAAGGGCAGTGATAGAGGAGCTTGGTGGGCACCTGGCGTCCAGCCCAGGTCAAGCACTACACGAACGTGCTGAGGTACAGGATCCATTCTTCACTTGCACATGTTGGTAACCTTACTGTCACCAACAGAAGAAGAAAATCATAATGACGTTAAAGTCCAGAAAGGAACAGGAAGACATCTATTTGAAATTTACTTGTAAAAGGAACTAGTTTTAAACTGAATCAATAGAAAATGAGATTAAGAATTTTAAAGATTTATTCCAAAATGGAATAGTCTTTGCCATAATAAATAATGCATCTAATGAGGTAAAAAGGATGCACGCCCATCCCCCAAGAGACTTCTTTTTTTCATCAGTGTTACTCTAAATTGCTCTGACTGTGCAAAATAGCTGTGAGTGAAGTCTCGCTGAAGCAAGCAAATCACTGTGTGGCACACTTTAAAAATGCTAAGGACTAAATGTCCCTTTAGAATTTAAAGCAGGTGTTCGTACAGAGAAGCACAATATAGCAGAAAGTGGTGATCCAATTCCAAATCAGCAGCCCTGCTTCCATATTCCTCCCACACATCCTACCCAAAACTGGGACACGAGGGGAAGCCAGCGTTGGCCACCACTGCATCCAGAAGACTGTATTCTTCACAGGACTCCTAAAATGCTTCCCGTCCCTGCCCTCGTCTCAGTGAAGTCGCCTTCCTGTCTGATGCAGGGAGCCAGCAGGAGGCTGTCACAAGGGGACTGGCAATACTGCATATGCCACCTCCTTTACTGGGCATTCGATTGGGTCACATTGGTTTATTTTTCATTCACACGATAATAGAGACTAAATTTGTAAGAAAAGACAGCACCTCTGCAACACAAAGTAACTGTTTATAGATAGTCCACAGCTGGGAAACACCTATAAAATAGTATATTAAAGGTAATGGTTTTATCCTTAGCAAGAAAACCTCTTTTGAAGTAACATGCTAGAGTGTTTCTTCTTAAAACTCCACACTGCAATCCAGAGATGGCAAGACTGCAATAATTTCAACTTGATTTAATTTTAATTTTTTATTGAATTTCTAGTCCTCTAGGCTGAATATTTGTGTTATACAGATATCAAAAATAGAAAGTAAAAATAAGCAATTTTTTGTATTTCCTGTGTATTCATCTCATGCTCTGATTCATGACTTTGGAATTCTGCAAGAATTCTTAGGGATAGTATCTATATGAATTGCATAAATAGAAAAAGTTAAAATCAAGTATAAAGAAATCTTACTTATTCTGAGCTTATTTCAAATAAACTTCATTCTAAGTTTTCATATTTCCACAGAATCTGCTTCTTTTCCACCATTTATGTTGTTGGATTCTAACTAGGCTGTCCTTGCAGACAGACAGTAACTGCAGAGGACATACAGTACAGCACAGGGATCTAGAAGTCCATGCCTTGGGTTATACACTGTAGGGTATATTCTTTCCTTTGAAGGATTTGTAATTAATCATCAAAATGAAGGTGACAAAACTAAGTGTTATGCTGCCATTACCCAGAGTTTATTACAAAGTGTGAGTTCAACCTAACACATTATCCCAGTTTAGCTTCAATATAAAATTTTCAGCTTCAGGACCTCATAGATAACAAGATTAGCACATATTAATCCCTTAATCCTTTCCCTAATTGTTATGAAATCTAGAGTCACCAACAACTTCAGTCAATCCTGACCAGCTTTTTAGTCAAATATCAGGTTTTATCATCTATGCCTGCATTTGTAGGCATCAACACTGCAAAGTGTGATAAAGCCCAGGTGAATATTACCATGAATATTACATGAGTGCAATGCATGCATCAGTATAAATCTTTTTTTCTGAAACAGTTTATGAGAAGAAATCACTTCATTCAAGAAGAATCAGGGGAAAAAATATTCCAAACTTACTGTGCTTTATAACAAGGTTTTCCACTTACATGCATTTTTAAATGGGTTTCCTTTTGGTGTTGTTTCAGGTGTTGTTTCAATACCCTTCTAAGCCTCAGCACTTGATTTTGTAACTCTGTCTGGTTTACTACAGATTTGTTAATTGCTAGATAAGCCAAAAGTAGTTAACAGCTTTTACCCTTGAATAAAATGTTTGCACTATTTAAATGGCCAAGGACAAAACTTATTCTAGATTTGGAGGTTCTGCAACTGGAAGTGTAATTTAAGTTTTTTCAGGAGGAAAATAAATACTTTAAATGTTGATGCTTCTCTTTCTTTGGAGGGTAAAACCAGCCTGGAAAATTTCTGTGAGATCCATACAGAAGAAAATTATTAAGCTAAACTAAAATTCTTAAATGTTACAGTGTTACACTGAAACTTTAATACACATTTAAAAAAAAACAACGGTCCAGCACTGTCAATCATGGCATGAGAACTAAAGATATTAAAGGTATATGCAGAAACCATTTTTAGAACAGGTTCTTGATTTTCAGATTGCAGGGAAGAAGCTTCACAGACTCGGTCCTGGGTGGGGGCTGCAGGATGGACCAGGGTGGTGCAGGAGTAACCTGTGTGCCCATCACAGCACAGAGCAGCTTTACCTGGGCGAGATTGTTCAGAGGGGAAGGGCAAAGCTCCAAAGAGCTCTGAAGGGGCTGATTCCGTACAGTTCGTTTTGCTACCCCAGCAGGCTTGGTTCAAAGGCAGCTCTTACATCTCTGCATGGTATTGGCATGTACACTGCACTTAAATCATTAGGCACGGCATCAGCTGATGGGTTCAGGCTCAGCGAAGAGGCAGTGTGGTCTGCTTTCTGCTCTAGAGGGTCATAAAGCAGCTGGGGGTAATGGAGGTAGGAGGCTTGGAGGTCTGAACCTATGCCATGGATACTTTTTTGGAACCTATCTCAGGTCTGTAGCGTGCCTTCAATATCCCTCCCCAGCAGCGTGGATAAGTGGCATGCTGCCAAACACTGAGTTTGGTTTTAATATACTGTTCAGCTTACTCTTCTTTCAAAATGGCATTTTGAGTGCCAAAATGCATTAGAATGCATTTTTTTATCCAGGTCACAATGACCGAATAAATTCCTCCTTAATAATTAAGGCAGATTTTGAACTTCATTATATGATATTGTAAATTATTATAACACAAGGAACAGGTAAGAAACAACCAGGACTTACAAGAAATGAGTCATCTGGTATTGTGTAGATGGGAAGAGACAAGATAGACCTCGAAGACAAAACTCTCTATAAGCTCCTGGATATTTCTGGACCTGTTATGAAAGATGAAATTAAATTTTGTGAGAAACAAATCTAGGTTTTTTGGATATTGATTCATCTTGTGATAAGCAAGTGTGTCTGTGGCCTTAACATATGAAAGATAAGTAATTGTCCATTTTTGCAGTGGCTAATTGCTTACAAGGAAAACAGAGTGATGATTCAAACACAAATGCGTTATCTGAAACAATTAGGTCACAAAAAAAATTTAAGTCAGTAACTACCTTACAAATATGGAGTATTTACAGAATATCCAATAAAGAGTGGTTTCTGAGATGGATTTCTAGACCATTTCTTGCAATAGGTGACCTGTGAAGAGTTCTGACTTGTTTGAAAGTGCCAGTGCAGAATTCAATTTATATTTTTAAAAATATTTTTAAAAAATCCAGGTAGCAGACTGGTTTTAAAGGATGTTTGTAAGATCAGTGTCACACAGTATGTGAATGCTATCAAAATTTTGTATGAGTTTCTGTTTGTCCATCATCCCTTTTCATAAAAAATAGAAAAGGGAGAAAACACCATTGTCACCAGCAGTCCTAACCAAGTCTTAATCTTAGCTGTGGCCTGTCTGCCTGGAGATTTACTGCCAAGATTACTAAAGCTGTGATATCTTCTGCAACCATGGGAATTCTACACCAGTTTGACTTTACAAATCTTTGTTAGTTACTGTCAGATATTTTATTATATTTAGTCTATTTTACTCTAAAGCAACATATGTACCTGTCCCTGAAAGCAGTAGGAACCCTTAAAGTGTCTTCAATCAGTATGAGATCAGACTCAGAAAGGAATATTTTCAAATCTCCATATACAAAATCAGGTTTTAAATTTGTAAATGTTTCATAAAAGATCAAGATTTTGACCATGACAGGCTTGAGCAGTTTAAATAATTTCTTCACTGCAGTAGGGCAAATGCAGTCTTAGCCCATTGAATCTGTCAACAACCATGAATCCGTCAATAGC
The DNA here is from genome assembly GCA_013397055.1 of Pachycephala philippinensis. Classification (NCBI taxonomy): domain Eukaryota; kingdom Metazoa; phylum Chordata; class Aves; order Passeriformes; genus Pachycephala; species Pachycephala philippinensis. Next base: position 436,270 of record VWZT01012040.1, read on the forward strand.
CGTGAGTCAATAGATGCAAATGCCAAAATACTTTGAAAAATAATAATGCTGTCTCTTCAGTCTTGGATGATAATAAAATCTTCTCCTAAATCTGTTTTCTTTATATAGATGCACCTCCTGACTGGAAATCAGTGAACAGTCCAAGACCTATTCATGTCCGGTCTCCCAGAGATGTGTGTCCTGCCTCAGAAGATCCCACCAAAATAGCTATGACTTCTCTGCAGTGCTTCCAGTTCTCCTTCAAATTTGGTAAAGCCCCATGCCCACTACTTTCATGTTTTTCTCATGTCTGTAAAATCCCTGCTCACCAAGAGGCAGCACACATGATGTCTGAGGGACTTTCCATGTTATGAACTACATGGCAACTGGACTGAAAAAGTAGCTCTGGACTTCCCACTGCACACCTTGACAAAGCCAGGACAGTCACAAAGACTCTGGGTTTTGCCCAGATGCTGATTTTCGTAGCTTCATTATTTCCTGTCAGAATTGATGGAATTTAGCCAAGTTCAGAAGTTACTGGAGGGAAACTCTAGAAAGATTGATGGATGGACAGACTGACAGTGCACTTCCATAAGTCTCACTTCCTTGGGAAACCAAGGTAAATAGGAACAGATGCAAAAGCTACAGTTGTAGGCACTGTGAGCCTACATGTGTGTATCATTACTGTTCCCTGCCTCCTCTCGTCTCTCTGACTGATGCTCATATAATGAGGAAGGCATTTGATATTTTTATCCTTTATCTTTTAATTAGTAGAGCATATTTCTTTCCAGTGATCCACTCAGTGCCAGCAATTAAAACAGAGTTACTTGTTTCCTCAAGGCCCTTCTTACACTACTCACATTTCTCTGTGCCTCACAAATGCGTAATCTCCATCGCAGGAGAAGAACATTACCGGTTTGATAGCACAAATGGGTAAAACGAGCTGAATGTCTGTAGATACAACCTGATTTAGAGATGGGATTTCAAGTGAATACCTCCTGAATTGCAAACCAGTGTTTTGCTCTACAGCACATTGACTGTCTGCCAAAGCTACCACGCAGCAAGCACTACCCCAGCACAGCCACTGCCACTCGGTCTGGATGCACACACCTTATCTGGAGGGTGGATGAGTCCAAGGAGCTTGGCCATGCTCTCCCTCCCTGCTTCCAGAGAGACCATCTGTTCTCAGTGCCTCTTTTCTTCATGCTTGCACAGATTCAGTCCTAGACAGGATTTTTCATCCTAACCTATTGTTTTTGACACACTGCCATTATTTGTTCACTATGCAACTAAAAAAAAAATCATCATTTCCTTCCTGTCAGGCTTAATCTTTCAGTCAAATCTAAATGGAAATTCATAGGGCAAAGACAATGCACTTCTCTAGTCACAGGACTTTCTCCCTCTCAAACTTCTAAGGGCTTCTACAAACCAAAACAGTTCATAAATGTTTTTCAGTGGAGAATTAGGCAACCTAAATAGAGGGAGAGCTGTTCTTAGACTCGTAATCATATTCAAAGGAGATTTAATTTGATTTCTTGGAAAGATTTCACCTGCAGCCACCATCTGGCTAACTGAGACAGAGTTGAAGAGCTTCCCAAGTAAATCCTATTAATGCTATTGAGTAGCATAGGGTAATTTTGAGGACCCTTTTCTCCTCCTCTTTGCAGTGTTCCTGAAGGCTGACTGCATCACACAGAATTCACAATCTGATGGCTCCTTTCCGATGCTGGAACTGCTACAGGGCATGGTTGCCTGGCTGTTAAAAACTATCACATACTGATGTGATATCAAAGAGGTTTACAGTTATAAATCTGACTTCTTCTCTTCCTCCACTGAATACTTTTATAAAGACTAGAGGGGGAGAAAACTCAGTCTTTAAAATTTTAGCTCTCATTCTACTAATTTGTATTGTTATTTTATTGATTTGTCTTAATAAAATTGATAACTCCTCTTTTACATTACTGAGAGTTAAAGGCTGCTGTGGAATGTGCTGTGGAGGTTGGCACTTCCCCTTGTGTAGGGCAGGAGAGTCCTTTCACGACATGCCTGGTTTCCTCTGGCTCCACCTCAGCAGTACATTCAAGACTGCTGTGAACTCCAGGGCCAGAGTCCAGCAGGACTCACATCACATTTACCCCAGTTTAATTTCTGTGCCTTCAGAGAGTCTCTTCTTTGTTTTCTCCATTATACAAGAGCAGAATCATTCCTCTGGTCCCCCAGGGGTGTTTTTCCTTGTCTTTCCTCTAGCCATATGCTACTAGGAACTCCTGCAATTGTTTGTTGCTTTATTTTATGCATAAATATCTGTGGCTCAAACAATCTTCCAGTGTCTTGCAGAAAGAAATGTGTCAAACTAACCTGAGAGGCCTCACAGTTTCTGCAAGAAACCCAAGGGAACTAATACTCAGTGTGACAAAATGCTTATCAAATCCCATCTTCTCTCTACTTCTTATTCTTCCCCACAATTAGGAAAAAAATATGTGCAATGATCTAATACCTAAATTCTGGAATTTGTCCTTTGAGGATGCCTGTCTGGTGGCTCATGGCTCATAAACAGTAACTTCTCCCTAACTCTCTTCTCTTCTGCTATGAATTTGTGTGATTGCTACAGAGAATCAGCATGTTTTTATGTAACCATGCTCCTGAAATTGCTTGTCAATTGTCAGTGTGTAAATCTCCTTTCATTCACTTATTGCAGATGTTTGTTTATCCCTTCCACAGGCAGGCACACTGATAAGATGTGTGTCTACGTGTGTGTACAAGAATTTGTATCTGATTTTAGCCTTCTCCTATTTTTAGAATAGCAGCAACTCCCCTACAAGAAAAGCGAAGTCTTACTTCAGCCTGGGATAAAAGGCAACCTACAAGGCACCACTCAAGTGAATTGCTTTTTCATGTAATTCTGCATTTTAAATAAAGGAGCAGCCTAGAGGCCTTGCTGTAATGGAAGGTTTCCCCAGCTTACATAATAGCTCACACAGACAGACAGTCCTTCAGAGGCTGCTACTGCAATTCAGAAAGAACAAGTCCAGTCAAAAATACCATCCAGAATAATAAACTAACAGCCTCTGGATCCTGTGTCCAAAGCAGCCCCCAACCACCTTCTTTCTTCCCCCCACAAGGATGCTCCTAACTGTAAAGCAAAATCAGAGCACAAAGGGAAAGAAATAGGACTGACTTTGTCGTATTAACATGGCATGCATGCGGCTGGCATTTGCAGAAACCTGCTATGAGCAACTCTAAACTCTACAAATAAGTGTCACTATGGAAACTAATCAAATGAGCAGAAGTATGAGAGAGACCGCCCCAGGAAAATGTCTGCGAGGGATAAATATTACTATAAACAAATTCTTTGGCTTAAAGGGCCCCACTGAAAAGGCTGAAGGAGCTGGCCAGGTGTGTCAGGACTCTGGATCAAGCTCATTACTTTTTCTCACCGGGTCAGTGGCATCCAGAAGCATTGTGCGTCTGCAAAGGGGAAACAGAGCCTGCTTCATTCCTGTGCACCCTGGAGCTCTTGGCTCAGAGGAAAACCTTGCTTATATCCTCCAGGAGGATGGCTTCTTGGCAGAGTGATTCATCCCTGACAGCTCATGAGGATCAGGATAAATAGCTGGGGAAAGTGGCAACTCGAATTCAGATCAGAATTAAATATTTTGAACATGCAAAGCTTTTTACTCTGAAGGAAAAAATATGTTTTATTTCAAATAAGTACAAAAGTTACAATACTTTACTTTTGCAGAATATCTCAGCTACTTCTCTAAAGCAAATATCACATATCTTTTCTGCAGTTAACATAAGGAAGTGTGTGTGCACACCTTACATGTAGTGATTCCTGAAATAATGCATAAGAAAAATTGTAGTAGTTCCAAAGCAAATAGAAACATTCATAGCTCCTATTAGCCCAGGGCATATGCCTTTATATTCAAATACATCCCTTGCTGTATTGTACTTTGTTACAACATTGCAGTGTACTATAAACAGTGAGCCTTTTGAAGGAAAGAAACCAAACCCGGAGTTTGTGTGGAATCCAGTGAATGTGCTCATCCAGGTTCAGGGGTAGAGCAGAAAGGTAAACACGTAGTCTCCTGACTTTGATCAAGCAGCACCTTCAGGCAGCTATGACCTACTACTCCTCAGATCACAGCAGTGGTCTTTAAAGCAGAACATCCAGCAAGTTTTGGAAGAGAACAAAAGGACAGTCAGTGGCTGAATCTGATCAAAGTCAATATTAGCTGATTAAGACTAAAAAATCAGATAAAATGTAATTTTGTTGAACACTAGCAAAACCTACTTCTCTGTTTTGCCCTTTCAATAACAAATGGTATTACAAATGTGTTCCAAACTATCCACGTTTACTACTTACTTAAGATGGGTTTGGCTGTAAGTCATCGATAGGAGACATGTAACTGAATATTTGGCTCTTGGAATCACTGGGACAGATCGCACCATGCAGAAATAATCACTGGTGATATTTTCCTGTCAGTGCTGAGCCAGCTCAGGGAAATTCACAGACTGCAGCTTTGAGAGGTTTATAAGCTATTTGGTTTCCAGTAGAATGGTGTGGGGAGAATTATATGTGAATTTTAAAAAGATATTTAATCAGCGAGGTGATTAAAATGATAGAGAGACTAATTTGCAGACATTTTTTGTGAATAAAAGAAGGCTGCTCAGTGGGCATTGGTCAGTGGTACTGCAGATCATTCTTTTGTAGCTATGGCTGTCCCAGTCTTTTGGTAAATGTGGTGCATGGCACAGAGAGCCTGTGCAAGCCTTTTTATGCCGCTGTCTTTACTGTCAAAAGCAAATCTCTTGATGACTGCTTCTCTTTAGTATGACTAATTCAGGACTCCAGCTATTGGGAGAGAGAAACTGCAAGAGCATTAAAGTTAAAAGATCTGGTGTTCATCCACACATATATTTAGCTATGATATTTATTCCTTTTTAAGTGAAATAAATATTTCTGTTTCACTTTATTCCATCCAATATCAAACAGAAGTAGAGGTCAGGAATAAAGTTTTCCTTTAAAATGCTCTGATCCTGCTGTTAGTCATAGAATCATGGAATCATAGAATGGCCTCGGTTGGAAACAACCTTAAAGATCATCTAGATCCAACTGCCTTGCCTTGGGCATGGACACCTTCCACTAGACCAGGATGCTCAGAGCCCCATTCAACCTGTGCTTGAACATTTCCAGGGATGGGGCATCCACAACTTCCCAGAGCAACCTGTTCCAGTGCCTCACCACCTCACAGTAAAGGATTTCTTCCTAATTTCTAATCTCTTTTCAGCACAGCTTCAGGTACCTCTTCTTTGTTGAAGATACGAAGATATGTCCCCCTGGACATAAAAGAAAGAAAAGAACTCCATTCCCCCTAAATCTCCATTCCGCCTTAGTCTTTCTATAGTCTCTCTCCATCTGTCTTGTAAGCTTCCTTTAGGTACAAAAAGGCAGCAATTAGATCACCCCAAAGCCTTCTCTTTTCCAGGCTGAACAATCCCAGTTTTCTCAACCATTCCTCACAGTCGATGTAATCTATCAGCACTTTGCTCTGAAGCTGTTGCAGGGAGTGCTGGAGATGGAAGAGAAGTGAGGGGTTTGTCCAAGTCCCAGGCACTGCTGCGCACTGAGGGTTGGAGAGCTATGGGGCTGCTCCGGACAGAGTTTTTCCTGTAACCCAGACACTTCTCCCACGCTTTGAATGAACATTGTGAGGAGGGAGTAGACATAAGCTGACTCACACAGAATGCAAGGGACACAAGACCATCCTTACAATTGAATGTCTTCTTTTGGCTCGCAACAGTGAGTTGTGCTGTCAGTGCCATAAAAAGTAGCCACATTCTACAGGAAAACTGAACTAATTTCTAGTGGCAAGATGAATAATTTTTAAAAACTGAGTTTCAATAACTAGAAAAATCAACAATGTACAGTTCTTCAGGATTTTATCAGCTCCTTTGGTTTCTTTACTAACATCGATAATGAAAGTATCAGTTTGCTATGAAGGCCCACCCTCCCCAATCTCTGACTTCTTGGTGTTGAATGTAACTGAAGAGAAGAGTTTTCTGCTCTTTGTAAAAGCACAGAATGCATTTGCATATCCAGGAGTGTGCATATTATTTTTAAAGTGAAAAATTATATCGATGGTAAATGTAGGTGGAAAGTAGAATAAAGTATCAACTGCTTGATGGAGACAGCACTTAAGAAGGCAGCTTGTGTAACAGAGCTTCTCTGCGATATTTTTAAGGCTCTTGCTCTGTTCAGTTTCCATACAGCAGAACAATTATTTTAGGTGACTCAGGGAGAGAAAAAAAAAAGGTGTAAAACCTAAAACCAAACAGGCTATTGTGGATTGTCACGGGAAGAAGGTGTACCACAGACTGCAAGGTACATCTGAGAACCTGAACTGTGTTGTTGGGGCAAGAGAGGAACTTTCCTTTCCTTGGAGGGCAGGGCTGGGAAAGAGAGGAACTTTCCTTTCCTTGGAGGGCAGGGCTGGGAAAGAGAGGAACTTTCCTTTCCCGGGGAGCAGGGATGGCGAGAGGAGCGCGGCTCTCGGGGCGGGCAGAGCGGGTTCTGCTGCACGGCGCCGCCATCTGCTGGGCGCAGCGGGAATTGCGGGCCCCGCCGAGCCGCCGCTGCTCCGGGCGGGAGCCACCCGCTGTCACCGCGGGCACGGCCTCCTGCTGCCCAACCTGTGACCGTGGTGTCACGGGAATAGGGACAGATATCGTTAGAGCATTCCTCTGGCACCGTTCTGCTTTGTTCTCGGGTTCATACAGATGCTGCGGTGTGTCACAGAACAATAGAATCGGGGAACTGTTTGGATTGGAAGAGACCTTAAAGATCATCTAGGTTCAAACCCCCCGCCGTGGGCAGAGACACCTTCCACTAGACCAGGTTGCCCAAAGGCCCATCCAGCTCGGCCTTGAACACTTTCAGGGATGAGGCCCTCACAACTTCTCTGGGCAATCCGTTCCAGTGCCTCATCACCCTCTTTCCTCAGTAAAGAATTTCTGCCTAATATCTCATCTAAACCTACCCTGTTTCAATCTAAAGCCATTTCCCTTGTCCTATCACTACATGCCCTTGTAAAAAGTCCCTCTCCAGCTTGTCCCCCTTTAGGTACTAGAAAATGCTCATCAACTCCCCGCAGCCTTTTCTTCTCCAGACTGAACCATCCCAGTTGACTTAGTCTTTCCTCACAGGAGAGGTACTCCACCCCTCTAATCAACTTGGTGTCCCTCCTCCGTATGTTTTATATCAGTTTGCAAGTCAGAGTTAAATAGGTCTAAGTTTGTCAAAAATGCAGTTTTATGCTGTTAACCTATTTAATTAGAGGGTGATGTTTCCATATGTGTCTCTCATTGACTCTCTCTGCAGAGCTGCGGAATTACAGGATACTAAGTTGAAGGTAGATTTTTATTAGAGATTTGATAAGACACATTACTAAAACAAGCTAACAGTGGGGGGGGGAAGTCTGAAGTAGAATTGTGCTATTTGAAATTCCTTTTTGTTAACATTCAGGTTTTATGACTCCTTCTTCTTCTTTTAGTCACAAGCTTTCTTCTCAATCATTATTTCAGAAATCTTCAGAGACAGCTGAGATTGTCACTAGTCACTTGATTTTAAGAATTTTGTGTTTCTGAAAAATATCATCAATACTGAAATTTCCTGATAATGCTTCTAGTAAAATAGAAAACTGTTAAAATCAAGAGAAAAAGCCTAGAGAGTTGTGAAGAATATCTGGCTCTATGCATTCAGTCTAAAGGAGTGAAATAACAAATTCTCACCATCAAAAAGAGCAATATTACTGGACCCCCTTTTTTTCCATTTTTTTTTTCTTTCTTTTCCCCTTACCTACACAATCTGTGCTAGAGGCAACAAAGATTTCAAGACAACTCATCTGTACCTAAACTTGTACCTTCTCTTTAGGCTTTGAGCCAACTGTTTGAAGATTTTAGATGAACAACCTTACGTCCCAACATATCAGTGCTGTTGCCATTTCACTCGTGCAACCACACGCCTTTCACTTAGCTCTTTTCTCATACTGACATGGAAATCAATCCCAAGCATAAATGAAAAGTATATGCTTCCTTTATGGTTCTATGGTTTTCTTTCATTAAAGTTATTAAAAAGATAGCTTATGCAGGATACCTTACACTGTACTGGCTAGAGGCAATTTTAGGAGTTTTAGGACTCAGACGTAGGAAAGTTTTCACAGTCTTTTAACCTGTGTGCTAAGCCTATTCTATGTACATGTTTCTGCTACCTCAGAACATTTTTCAGTACACCCTGAAACACAATTGTTCCTTAAATGCATATTGTTCTCAATCAATTCTCAAACAACCCCCAAAAGTTAATGTAAGGACAGCACTTACTCCAGAGAAGCACAATTCAGTACTGAAACTAAATTCCAGATCAGTCTGACAAAAGAACCTTAGGACAAAATAAAGGAGTGAAGGTTTCCAAATGTCAGTGTAGAATGAATGAATGAAACCACCGCTTCACTGTCCTGCAGAAATGAAGAGAGGTAGGAGTCACTGCCTGCCTTCCCAAAGTTTCAGAGCCGTATACTGAGACAGCTGCACATGTTTTCCAAACCTTCCAGATCTTGCATGTTTTTATGTAAAATCAAATATGTAACTTTCCTGCTCCTTTACAGTCTCTCTCCTCCCTTGGGCTGCTCTGTCCCACGATGGCCACCTGTCCCTACAGGGACTGCCACCTCTCCAGGGCTCAGGCTGCCCCCCAGTTCGTTTCTTACCTATCTATTCCAAGCACTAAGCTCGACCACCTACTGGACAGCCACAAGACTCAGCTGAGCACTCGACCTCAGGCTTCTTCCTGGAGCTGAGAAGACAGCACTGATGGGTGCCCCAGCTGTATTTTGCATGATCCCATCCATCCAAAGGTTTGGATCATTCCAAATGATGAACTGGCCTTGATAGTGACCCTGGTTTCCCCTTACAAGTATTTGATTATGTCCATTATGCTGTATCACGTGTTAGTTATTATGTTTTATTGTATGCCCATCATACATTTCTCAATTGCTTAATTACTTTATCCGGACACTAAGTGCATAATCACATTCCAGTCATTAGCACTGCACACTCAGTTGATGCCTAAGCCATGGGGGCTGTATCTGGATGTCTCCCAAGCCACACACACTCATTCTATATCCTGGCCACAGCTGACCATGAGCAGCTCATGCAGAGCTGTGTGCTTCTGTCAGCCCTTCACAGTTTGTGAAACATTGATTTGCAAAATGCTGTTGCTTTCATACTATAATTGCTATTTATCTGACTCAGAAGGAGGATAAACTATATAATATATATACATTTACTTAAGATAATTATCCTTTCATTTATTTAAATACAGCAGTACTCACTTCTCAGCAATGCACCTTTTGATCTCGTTTGGTTTTTTTATCTAAAACAGGAATGATCAGGAGGATAGAAAACTCTTACATGGAAATGGCAAAAATTTCCAAAGAGTTCTTCTCTGCAAATACCCCATAAAGAGAATAAAAAAGAGAGAACATGAGAAGATGTAGATTTCAAAGAGTAGCTCAGAGATAGGATTTCTGATCTATCCATCAAATACAACAATAAAGGAACATTTGATGGGATGATGAGGTACTGCAAAGCAAAAAATACATTCCTCATAAACAATGTGTATAATTAAGCTGCATAACTTGCTACCACAGGAGGTTAATGAAGGAAAAGCATTATGAAATTCTGGTAGGAGCACTGAAGCGCTTTCTGTTCAGATTCAGATTTCTTGCATGAGAAAATGGACTTACTGCCTAACAAGTGCTCTAATCACAGGGCTACCACATAAATACCCCTTTTTACTGGCCCTGTGGACCTCTGATGTGTATTTGTGGCTCTGATTAACTTACAATGGTGGACAAACAAGCAAACACAGTGTAAGCACCTATGGAGGTGGATAGAAGGATCTGGAAATAGCGTTGTATGAATCAACACTAGCACTGGAACTGACGTCCTATGGTCAGCTTATCTCAGAAGACAAAGGACCTGCAGAATGGCTTTAGAGATAGATGGTAAAGGAACAGAAGCACAGGAAAAACTTTCAGAGATTAGGACTGTTTACCTGAGAGAGGGAACATGAGAGACATGAAAAATGCACAGAGGAAACAAGCATAATTCTTTTAGTACAAGAGCAAGGAGACAGCCAGTGACAGCAACAAACATGGATTTGATGAAAAAACCCACTTTTTTACTCAGAAAAATATCGTCTATTACCAGTTTGTGGAATTCATTCACAAGAGCAGGCAAAGTGCTGAGGAGAACTGAAAAAAATTGCTTAGAAGTACTGCATGTATGCAGTAGGAATCATTCACAAACTAGACGGAAAAAACTTTATTTAAAAGAATGAAGCTATAAACCCCTGCTCTTCAGGAAATTAGACTGATGAGGTTCTACAGGGAACTGAAAGGTAACTGTGCAACCTAGCTCTTTCTAGCTCTTTCTCTGAAGCTGGCCTTGATGTATGACATTAAATTGGGCCAGATGAGGCTTTAATGTAGCTGCCAAAAGCAGGAACTAAATATTAGGAACATATTTACCTTGGGGAAAGGAAATGGAAGCAGAGAAGAGGAAAGAAAGTAAAAGCAGACAGAATACAAGAACAGCAATAAATGAAAGAACATGAAAAACAAATAATAAAACTGACAACAAATTGACTTCAGTGTTACACTGGTAAATGTGTCATTGGACTACTAAAATGAGAGACATGATGGTACATGTGGCAGGCTCAAATTTTTATACTGTGATTTGCTTCTTCACAGAAATAAAGGATTAATGGTCAGTTTTGGAAACTTCTAAGGCATATTGAAGCACACTAAAAACCACTTGTAGATCATGTATATGTACACAAAAACACTTCCACATTTTGCCATGGCCCAGCTAGTCCCTTGTAGTGATTCACTACAATTTAAGAAAATACTGTAGTTTTTCTGTAAGGGAAATCTCGCCATTAAGCAAGAAAATTAAAGAAAAAGCTTCCCCAGTCACATTTATAAGTAGATAAATGGAGATTTTAAAAAAGGAATCTGGATTCTGATCACTCACAGGGAAGAAAAGCATCTCACCATAAATACAAATGAAAGAACCAGGTGTCAAGATATCATAAACAAATGGGAGGACAGAGTGAGCCATCTGCTTCATCAAAGAAAAATTTCATACCCTGCAAGTCTACAAAACATAAACACTGGGTGATAAGAGAAAAATTTTGTTTTTTCAAGGTCTCAAAGTTAGGAACTGCACTGGGTAGTGGTAGGGTTTGTGCCAACCAGATAATGAGAAGATGAATCCAGCCAGAGCTTGCTGGCTCTTCCCAACGCTTGACCTTCAAATAGAGTATGTTACACTGGGAGCAAGAGTGAGCCCATAACTGAGGAATCCATGGGGTCCTCAGTCCCAGCAGCCCTTCCCCAGGTGCACAGGGAGTGAGTACCCCAGCCAGAGCACATGGGAACACTCTGTGGAGTGAGGTCTGTTCGTGCAATTTGGGCTGGGAAAGCCAGCAGGAATGGGAAAAGCAGACCTGGAAACATCTAACACAGAGCTGTAAAAAAGGAGAGGAGTCCTGCTGAGAGAGGAGGCCACTGCTGTCAGATGGGCTGTGTCCAGCCACATCAGGGCAAGGTGGATGGGCAGTGAGGCAGGAGACCAGCACAGAGCATGGTTAAGCTGGTGGCTGGTGAAGGAGACCAGAGTAAGAAGAGAAGGCAGACACCATGTGAGGCTGTACAGGTGAAGATGGTCATAATTTAAGGAGGCGTTTTACTTCAGAAAGGAATTTGGAAAGGTTGAGAAATCTGTACAACATCTTAATAATCGTTAGACTTCTTAGTCTCGCTAATTCATCCCCTTACGCTGGGTCAGGTCATGCCTACAGTTGGGATGTCTGTCCTCCAGCTAATTGAGCACGGTCAGCTATATGTCAGACTGCCCGATGTATGTTGGGTATTTCTGTGCTATAAATAGTATGAAAACCCAGCAGTAAATATGGAAAACACCACTAACTGCATTAAAGGCAGAGGATGTCAGGTGTATTAGATTAATTCCCTATAACTATACAAAGGATTAGAAAGAAGTTGGTCAGTGCAGTTCCTCGACAAGTGATTGAATGCAGGGCCAGACAAAGCTAACAGTGCTTATATTTAACTTGCTAATGCTTACTTACTAATGCGACATCGTGTGCACTGCAGGTGACCCCAAGCAATTTAATCAGAACTTAAGCTCTCTTTTAAGGATAAAAGGGAAAATCCAGCCCTCACAGTTGTGAAAATGGCTCCCTGAATGCGAACTACTGTAGTTATATCAAAGATCTGCTCAGTTCTACTGTCACCTAACAATAAAAAATACAGAGAAACAAAAAAAAAAAAAAAAAAAAAAAAAAAAAAAAAAAAAAAAAAAAAAAAAAAAAAAAAAAAATTATCCTCTTGCTTGTTTCTATAATTTTCCTAGATAAACGTCCACGCTGATTGTCATTACACTGTTGCCAGCTGGGCAGACACATGACATTATACTGAGAGGATGTTCTATTTGCTGGGGATGTCAAATGAAACAGACAGTTCAAACATGCCATAAGGACAAGATCATGAACTCTCTTAATAGTCCTCTAGCAAACAGACCATACAAACACTGGGCAAGGAGTTACTACACAGTGATTAACCGAAAGTTGGTTTTCACAGTTCCCCATTAAGAACAGGAAATAGCATCATAAGTATTTTCTTCAACTGTGCACCAAAGGGAGTAACAATTTTTCTGGGCATGAGTGAGATTTTTGGAAGCTACACAGGGCACACACAAAAAGGAAAAAAAAAAAAAAAAAAAAAGAAGGAGTACTTTAAAAAGTAAAATAATCTGCCTAAACACGGGGCCATCTCAATTGCCTTGCATTTCCAAGACTACCATGTTAAGCTGTAATATATATCAAAAGGCCTTGTATGAGATTTATGTGCTTCTGGGATGCAACAGTACACTAGGGAAGAATTCCTACTGCATCCAAAAGTAAACCAGCTATGTTTACTATGTTTAAGCAACTGAATTTGTCCTCAGTATAGGTTACATACGTGATTAGATGTGCGTAATTCAGTCCTGCTCACCTCCAAGTGTTCTAATTCAGGAACACCCTTTTGGAGCAGAAGGTACTTTTTCTCTCAAGGGGGTGCTCACTCTTGTTTCTGCAAAGGTATTACAGTATTAATCACTCTTCTGTGCATAGGCAATCTAACATCATAAAGCTCTTACAGTCAAGGGTCTTTCAATGAATAGAAACATTCTGTATTTTTCCATCCAGGGTATAGTTCTTTGTATTTACCAACACTGAAGTTAATTTTCCATCTTTTTGCTTGTTTCTCTAGTTACTTTAAATCTTAGTCAACTTCCCTTACAAGTTTCTTTCATAACAGTTAGTCTACATAAGTAACTTTGTCTTCAAAGTCCTCTCTCTCCCTTTGTTTCTCTTCTTTCCAGATTACAAAAAAATACATGAAAGAGCAGATGGGTTTGCATGGCATCCTAAAGCATTCTGCTGTTAATTTTACCATGATGGGAGTTGATTTTTCATTGCTCTCATTGGTTGCTGCCAACTGGCCAATATAACTGTTGGATGCATTATGAAATACAGGAAATCCTAATATAAAAAAGTTCACCCAAGTAACGTAATAATGCCACAGTATGGATTCTGAACATTTGTATTTCCGAACATTTGTATTTCCATTTCAGGCACTGCTGGACTTAATGAGCCATTCTTTGTACCACCCAATCCCACAGAAAAGATTCAGAAAAGTAGGTAGGGAGCAGAGCTGGCTTTGTCTGCATCCAGCTCTCTCCTTGCTCTCCTAGAGCCAGGGAAGCAGGAGCTGCATGTTCCCCAGGCACCCCAGCACTGCTGCCAATGCTCCATGCCTTGTCCCTCGGTGCAGCTGCTCAGGCCACGGTGGACAAGGCTCCAGCACTGGTCCCAGCCCAATCTTCACCCTCACCTGCTTTCCTTCTTGAAAAAGGACAGTATCACCTCACCAAATTTATTTCTGCCCTCCTGCACCCTTCAGCCAAAATGCAGCCCTGCACCTGACTTTCCTCAAACCCTGGGATTATGGACAGGACTTAAAAGTTTCCTTTAGCAGTTTTTTTTTAGTAGTTGTCCTTTTGTTCCCCAGTTCATTGTGTCCCAGCATGGCTCACCAGGAGGTGTCTGCAGGGACAGCAGGGAGCTTACTGCTGAAGCTGAAACAATTCCATTGAGGTCTTCAGTTCCATTTCCATTCAATCACCACACTTGACTAACCCAAAACCAAAACTTCATATGCATATTTCTTAATGCCAAAAGCATGAGACTATAGCCCTGTCTGGCAACTAGTTGCTTTATTTAGGTTTCATTTACCAGCAATTGGAAATTTGGCAGCGACCTCACCGTGACTGGTTCCAAGCGGCTATTTAAATACAGGAAAGGACTAAGGAATATTAGAGCCTAGATTTTACTTTTCTAAAATAACCACTTAAGTCATACTCATAAGAAATTTTCTACATTCAACATAATTTTTTTAAAAGTATGAATCATCAAGTTAAAATAATGCTAACTGAAATATTAAATGATTATATTTGTCTCTCATTTCAATATGTACACCAAGTTAATTAATTCTACAAGGGGAAATACTTTCAGTCATTATCTTAGTTTGACTATCAACTCGTAATGAGCTTTTAAATGATGTCAACTGAATTTGAAAATATGACTATATTCCACTGTGACGCATGAATTTTTTGTGTACTACTGCACTGATCTCCAGGCATGATGCAAGTATAAGCAGAAGGGGAAAAGGCTTGTTTCATTTCAATTTCATTCAAATTGCTATATAACTTCACAGAAGGATGTAGAATTGCTCTTTTTTCCAAGCTTAAAGCCAAACATTTAACGTATAACCTTGTACTATGTTATGAAGCAGACCACATGTAGAATCCTGCTCATTTGTTTGGTTGTTTAATGTTTTGCAGGGACTGGGGGACAGAATTAGCACTTCTGCACTTTCAGACTACTGAGAAAAATGTGCACAGTTTCACTGAATACTCATATATTTTGAATGTCTGATTCAAAACAATGAGCAGAAGGCAAATAGGTTAAGAGTAAAATAACACTAGAAAACATGAAACAAAAGACATGGTTAGTCCACAAAGAGGTATTACTCACTCAGCAATGTGCTGTTGGAAATTTCTTATGATGGCAAAAGGATTACATTTGTATGGTATCAGCAATTTTAAACAGTCGATAGTGTAATTCTGTGAAGAAAAAAGTTTGAGTTTGGTGTACACATATGTGCTTCAGTATTAAAATTCATGGACTGCAGAAAGCTCCTGTAAGCAACGAGTAGCAACACCAGAAACAAGCCTTTCATCTGTAAATTTGAGTTTCTAGATTAAGAACATGATGGTATTACGAAGATTTACTGTCTGATATAATATAGTCACACTGTCACTACAGACAGTTGGCCAAATCCTGCTGATTCCAGACCCTGCCACATCCATTGAACAGAGGTTTCAAATGAAGGTGCAAATTTTACCCAGGATCTTCTAAACAGATACTCTGACAGTGGCAAGTGGGAGTTTGTGCTTGCTGTTTAGTCCATCCTGCTTTGCTTTGCTTTGCAGGTTCAGAAACCATGTTGATATTACAAAAGGGCTGTAAATCTCCTCTTAAAATCTGATTGACATGGCTGGAATGAGGAATTTCTTCTGACTGGTGAGAGGTAATTGGGTATATTCCAGTAGTTTGCATTCAGATGCAAGGGAAAGAGGAGATTAGGTAGATTAACCTCCGTCATCTGGGAGATGACATTTCTTGCTGTGTTTGAAGTGTTTTGTGAAGGAAAGATGGCACTGATTTTGAAGTTTATATTAATCAAATCTCTTTGATTTTGTTTGATGCAGCAGCTGCAGTGACACACCCTCACTCTTTGAAAGCCTTGAGCTGCAAGGGCCAAGATTTAGAAGAGACCAGCTACAGCTCAGACATGTCACCTTCAGCCTCCAGGGGGAAGGAAAGCACTTGTCTAATTTCTCCTCTTATCTTCTTAAATTTGCGTTAGAATTGGAAGCAAAGATGGGTGATCATATCCTGATACAAAGCTCTGACTGAGACATAGGTTTCTGCACCAAAGCAAACTCAAAAATAACAGAAGATGGTTACACAGCAAAAATTCTCCTTTTCTTTATTTCTTTTTTCTTTCTTCATTTCTTTCTTTCTTTTTTCCTTCCCTTCCTTCCTTGTTTTCCTGTTTTCCTTCCTTCTTTCCTTCTTTTTTTTTCCTTTCTTTCTCTTTCTCTTTCTTTCTTTCTTTCTTTCTTTCTTTCTTTCTTTCTTTCTTTCTTTCTTTCTTTCTTTCTTTCTTTCTTTCTTTCTTTCTTTCTTTCTTTCTTTCTCTTTCTTTCTTTCTTTCTTTCCTATTATAGCAGGAAGTAGTAGATGCAATCTCCTGTTAGCAAGGTCTTCCTGACCTGAACTTGCAGCACTGAAATTTTACAAGCAAAGTGACTACAGTTACACAAATTTATTTTATGATTTCAGTTTATCATTTTGAAGTGGTATTGGGCTAAAACCCTGCAAACATTTCCAGGTGTTTCATCTGCACAGTATCATACAGATACTGTGTAATTTTGACTGTGTTTGTGAGTAGTCCTGAGGTGAAGTGAGAGCTCTGAGGGTCTGAATCAGAGAGCATCAACATCTGTGAACATCACCAAAAGTTAACCATGACAATCAAGCAAAACTGAAACATCTTAACACTCCATCAAGGGCAAAGATTTCTTCTCTTTAACCAGGTACATAAACTATTTTCATTTTTGTGACAAACCTTTTTCAACAGTTGGATTCACTAGAAACCATTTCTGTGTACCCTGTCAGGAGGTACAAGCTGATCTGACCACTAAAACATTACCTGGAGAGGAAGAATGCTGAAGACACTTCTCCTCAACCCCACAGCCCCAGTCGTGCCTGCTGGGAAGGTTGCACAGTACCGCAGGTTTCACCCCACCAAGCCCAAAGCAGATGTTTGTGCACATCAGCCACCATCCATCCCCAAACGCAGGACCAGAGGCCACCTCCAGCTGGGGCGCTCCACAAGCATGGTCCCACATGTCTCATCCCAGCTGGACTGCTGCCTTTGTCTGGGGGAAATCTTCAGAAGAGACAAGGCAGGTAGCACACTTCTCCAACCACACTAAAGATGGGAGTGGTGCCTCTCCATGTTTGTTACAATCCTTATGTTTATGACCATTACAGGGGGACAAGGGGTGGGATCTGAGTGAAGCCTGGAATTCAGCCAGCCCTGGAGAGATAACTCTGAGTGAATCTTACGTCTTCATTTTATTTTCTTTTAAAAAAATCAAAGCCCAGAAAAGGATAAGTTTTGACCTGTTGTTATTTGCTTTGGCAGTGACTAAAAGGGATAAGGCAACTACCCGTTGACAGGCTTTGACTACATTTAATTGCTGAAAATCAGACTGTGAGTGACTTGAAGTGATAGGCAAGTACTTAATGAAACTATTCAGATCAGTAACTTTTCCAGTGAGAGCAAACCAAGGAGGCCAACCAAACATTTATTGAAGCTGAACCACTAATGAAGCAACCTATCAAAATGTATTTAATCACAATTTTAACTGTTTTTTTCCCCAAATAATTACTTAGTATCTTAAAAGGTGCTGACTTTTTTCTGTCTCTCTTCTGATAAGCCATCACCCCAAGGAAATCTTCTATTTCCACTTATTTCATTCCTCATCCACAAGTCAATCACAATATGCCATACAAGACATCAAATATTAACTGAAAGGAACAATATTACTATAATTGGCTAGAAGGCACTACTAGTACAAATACCAAGTTTTATTTAACTAAGTAAGCTAAGTGTTGGGAGAAATCCTGCAAGTTTGGGATTCAAATTCAGCATTCATAAGGCTGCTCTCTGACTGAAACACTTTCTCAGAAGAGATTCTGATTCCAGACATAGGTACTGGATCTACTTTTGAAGAAAATGTAATTATTCATTGTTTGATTTCACAAAAACATTGAGGCTTGGGTACCATATTTTAGCAGTGATTAGTAGCTATTATGTAAGAATATATCTCAGTCTTTTTTTGTATGGTGTCACCAGAAGTGATTTTTGACTTAGGTATTATTCAACACTGTTTTCAAGAAGAATGAGATTGCCTAAAGCAGAAAATCTGCATCAGACACAGAAAAACACTGTCCAAACTCCTATGAAATTTACTTGGGAATTAACAATTGCAGTTGGATCCCAGCTCAATCTTGAGTTTTAACAGGACTGCAGCAGTTTTCCAGCCAGCTGTAAAGAGAAATTGCTTTTCCTGAAGCCTTGCATCTTTTAACTGAGTACTGGCTCCTTTACCTCCTCTAACTGAAATACTGCCAAAACCTGAATTCTCTCCACTCCTTTCATTTACGCTATTCCTCTCCCTGGCAAATAAGGAAGTAGGAAAGACTTAGTAAAACATCTTCAGCAACACAAAAGAGCAGGCAGCACTTCCCTTCATAAAAACCCAGTCCAGAGGATGATACAGCATCTTTTTGACACGTGATAAAGTTTTACAGTTGTACTTACCCAGGCTGTTACTACTGCATGCTCTAACATTTCAGCATATCTGGGACAAAACAGATACCCTTGCACTGTCCCCAGTATCACGTGCAGCCCCTGAGCAGTCCCCAGGACACCAGCTCTACTCTATAGCTCTGCCAGATGTGGCATGGTACATGCAGCATCCACAGCCCATTTCTAGGGTGAAGGACAAGAAGGAATTATTGATGAAGATGGCAGTAGGGACACAGGAGAACTGAAATTTGACATCTTTACTATCTTTCTGTCACTTCAGCTTTTAGCCTAAGCTCAAAAGAGAAGGCAAAAGAAGCAGCAGCAATAAGAAAATTAGTCACAGGAATTACCAGAA
Source organism: Pachycephala philippinensis (assembly GCA_013397055.1). NCBI lineage: Eukaryota > Metazoa > Chordata > Aves > Passeriformes > Pachycephala > Pachycephala philippinensis. Next base: position 455,236 of record VWZT01012040.1, read on the forward strand.
CCAGATCGGGCTTGCCTGAGTAAACACAGGCCATTTAAAAACAGGCTAAAGATTAAGTCTAGGATCTCCAAAACCAAAGTGGTACACTGAGTACATACACCACTTCTGAGATCAAGTCCAACCATTAACCTAACACTGCCGTATTCACCACTAAACCATATCTCTAAGTGCAGCATCTACACTTCTTAATCGGTCTTTTAAATCCCTCCAGGGATGGTGCCTTAACCACTCCCTGAGCAGCCCATTCCAGGAATGGATAGTCCTTTCAGTGAACAAATTTTTCCAAATATCCAATCTAAACATCCCCTGGAAAAACTTGAGGTCATTTCCTCTTGTCCCATCATTTGTTACTTGGAAAAAGAGGCTGACCCCTACCTGGCTACAATCTCCTTTGGGACAGTTGTAGAGAGCAATAAGATGGCCCCTGAGCCTCCTTTTCTCCAGGCTAAACAGCCCCAGCTCCTTCAGCTGCTCTTCATCAGACTGGTGCTCCAGACTTTTCACCAGCTCCATTGCCCTTCTCCAGCACCTCAATGTCCTTCTTGCAGTGAGGGGCACAGAACTGGACCCAGGATTTGAGGTGTGGCCTCACCAGTGCTGAGTACAGGGGGACGATCCCTGCCCTGGTCCTGCTGGCCACACTATTCTTGATGCAAGATGTACTTATTCACAGTAATGCAGCTTTATATTGGCAATTAGATGTAAAAGGCAACCTCTGCCCCGCAGGTGGTTCCTCCAGCTCTGAGCTCGGCTGCAGCACTGCCCTCTGCCCACAGGTGCAGTGAGACCCCCCCCTGCCAGCTGGACCCCCGTGCCTGGGCCAGGTTTAGCCCTCACTGACTCTTTGCACATCGCCTGTTGGTGTGTCTGACCACTTTACTTCTGAAAGTGTTCTCATAAACTCTTAAGAAGTTTAAGTTTTTAAGAACGTCCGTTTTAAGATTATTCTCTTTTTGCTGTAAGATTATACTAATTATGTATGTCTTCCACGTGATATTCGTTTAAAACTAATCTGCCTTATTTGCTGTACTCTATTGTTAATTCTCCTGGTAAAGTTCTCTCAAAATCAGTCCTTTGGAATACTTTGGGGTTTTTCTCCTGGAACTCATTCTGCAAACTTTTTTGATTAGCAGTTCATAATGGGGACCAACAGTAGGAAGGTATGGAAAGCATAAAGGAGAATTACAGGATAAGCTGATCGTTCTGCCTGAGTGAAGGTGGTCTTGGCACTTACTAGTATAAGATTCTGTTTTCACTTGAACTTCCAGGCTAAAATTTTCATTCAGAGTCTTTGCCTCCACTTGACTTACTTGAAAACTTCAGGGAAAACAGCTCAGCCACATTTAAAGACAAAAGTGAGGGAGAAAACTGATCCAAAAATCTGGATCCGCTTCAGAAGAGTCTTTGTAGTTCTGGGCAGAGAACTAGAAACTTGTGCAGGCAGTTATTTAAGTGTCCAGGCTTTGTGTCTTACTATTCTGGGAAGGGGCAGAAGCGAGGAAAACACTGGAATTATGTACCACAAAATAAAAACCTGAAGTTCGTAATTTGTTAGAAATAATAAGTAAATTCTGTATTTGCAGTAAAGATTGTCTGGTTTTGAGAATGGGCACAGGACAGAGCTCTGCTTTGGGAGGGAGCCAAGGGATGATGGAGCCTGGCAGTGACAGAGTGCAGGGACTCACACGGGGAGCAGGAGGAGGGGGCCGGACACTGGAGCAGAGCTGGGCAGGGGCAGCAGTCCCAGGCTGGGCTGGGGCCCACAGGCAGTGGCAGCTCCGACCAGCTCAGCAAGATGCCTGGGATAGATAAAGAGCCCTGGAGAGGACTTTGGGGCAGGGAGCCTGGTACTGAAGTAGAGTAAGTGTGAAACAGGTGTGAGGCAACAGGCTGAAGAAAGCAAAGCCCAAGAAAAAGGCTCCAGGGAACTGCAGGGCACCCTGGGCTGCCATACCCGCTCCTGCGGCTCTGAAGTCCCTGCCACAGCACAACAGCCCAGGGCACGGAGGACCAGAACCTGCTGCAGCAATCAGTTATTCCGTTAGTGCAGCAGCAGCGATCTGGGCGGTAAATCTGCAGGTTCCCACCCCGCTGGTGAGCTGCAAGAGGAGACAATCGGGGCTGTGGTTAAGGCAGTTGAGCGTTGCCTTTCAATTCCAGCCCCACTTCTGCCACAGGCTCCTTCAAGAGCCCGCCTAAAGCACAGGGTTCGCACACTGTCACCAACCGTAAGTTCCTCTTTTCTGGCGAACCAAACCCACGCCCTGGGCTGGGGAACTTGCAGGGGTCCTGAACTCTCCCACCTCCAGCCAAAGTAAATCAAAGTTAGCCTCTGAACATAAAAATTTATCTATTCTCTGGATTCTCTGAAAGATCAGGTCCTGGAATCTCATAAAGGTCCCCTTAGTTTCTGTACTAATGTTCCTGAGCTGCAGCTCTCCAACACTGAGGCATTAATAATAATAATAAAATCAGACATTTGTGTGGTGTAAAGACAAATCATTTTTATAAAACACTGACCCTATGATAGAGTGTCTTAGCAAAGACCTGGGCACTATTTCTTTATTCAGATGTCTTTGAATGCACTAAGTTATATATGGCAAAGAGTGAGTGATGAGAAATTAAAGTACAGCTTAAGTCTTCATTCTCTGCGTAAAATCTCTTCTTTCTCCTGGAAAACAGATTAGGTTTTTAGATTTTAAAAAATGATGACACAGAACAGGGTCACTGAATCAATGTCCCCTGTAATTCTGCTACATCTCCTTCTCACTTTAAATCTTCGCTGAAGCAGGAGGCAGAGTTCTGTTTTTTTCCAGGAAGCATTAAATTCCAGAGCAATTGCATGTAAAACTGGCAAACAGGTGTTACTAGTATACAGTTCATTTCAGAGAGATTACCATTGGTTAGATTGAATAAACACATGCATGTCAAATACTAGAAACCAAAAATAGACATATCATGGATACTACAGATAGTGTGAAAATAAAACTGTAAAATTGCAAAATTTTGTGTTTGTAGATCCTTTCCTTTCCTTTCCTTTCCTTTCCTTTCCTTTCCTTTCCTTTCCTTTCCTTTCCTTTCCTTTCCTTTCCTTTCCTTTCCTTTCCTTTCCTTTCCTTCCCTTCCCTTCCCTTCCCTTCCCATCCTTTCCCTTCCCATTAGGTATCTACACTAAATTGCAGGAGTTAAATGAATCACTTCCATTTCCACACACCACTGCTTAGAGAAGCACCTACACAGCAACACTCACTTAAAGACACAAGAACCACAGCCTTTATTCTCTAATGGATGTACATTACAGGCTGGATATACATTACAGCTAAGACGAAAAAATACTCCTAAAAAAAAATAAAATCAGAGGCCTGTCAGCAAACAACAAATTTTGACTTCTTCACTGTTAGCAGGGCCAGTCCTTGGATTAGCACTGACTCGTCCTCAGTTGCTGGAAAAAACAGATGTGGTTCAAAGAAGTCTTTCAAGGTGGTGGAGGCGTTGGCGCCTGGCCAGACCGGCCTCCAGCCCGCATCAATCAGCCAAGGGGTCTCCAGCCCCATCCTCCCTGCTCCCCCTGCTCCACGCAGCACACGGAGCCGGAGCTGCTCGGCAGGCAGCCCCCGGAGCCGGGCGTGCGGGGTTCTCAGCCTCTGTGCCCCCGGAGCTGGGCGTGCGGGGTTCTCAGCCTCCGTGCCCCCGGAGCCGGGCGTGCGGGGCTCCTCAGCCTCCGTGCCCCCGGAGCTGGGCGTGCGGGGCTCCTCAGCCTCCGTGCCCCCGGAGCCGGGCGTGGGGGCCTTCTCGCCTCTGTGCCCTCAGAGCCGGGTGTGCGGGGCTCCTCAGCCTCCGTGCCCCCGGAGCCGGGCGTGGGGGCCTTCTCGCCTCTGTGCCCTCAGAGCCGGGCGTGGGGGGCTCCTCAGCCTCCGTGCCCCCGGAGCCGGGCGTGGGGGCCTTCTCGCCTCTGTGCCCTCAGAGCCGGGTGTGCGGGGCTCCTCAGCCTCCGTGCCCCCGGAACCGGGCGTGCGGGGCTCCTCCGGCTCCGAGCCCCAGCGCAGCCGCCGCTCCCGTCCCTGCCCCGGCCGCTCCCGGCGCTGGGAGCGCTGCGTGCGGAGCGAGGAGCTGGCGGCTGCAAAACGCGGGGGCGTGGGGAGCGTGGTTTCATGGAATTTCAAAACTTTAAATCTTAACAGTATTCCTTACACCTGGTGGGTTCTAAATCAGTAAAAAAAAAAAAAANCACTTGCAGAAAAGAAAAAAAAAAAAAGAAAGGGGGAAAAATGATTTATTGCATTAATATGTTCTAGTATTGGGCTGTTCTTGAAAATCAGAGAGGGTTGCCTATGGATAATGCACTGGGTTTAACCCCTGAGATCCAGCTTTTAATACTCACTTTGCTGTAGAGGGCCATGGTCAATCAGTCCTGGGAGTGTTGACCAGCAGTAAAATGACTTCTTTACAACGGTAAGTCATCAGTTGGGGTCAAGTGATATTGTCAGGTAGCAATATACAGCTTTATGTTATGTACACATAAGTATATATACATAAATCAGGCATATCTAGCCAGCCTTTGCATGCATTTCCCATCATTCTATCCCATTTTAAGTAATCTAATTCCTTCAAATTGTAGTGACTCTACCTCCCCATTCAGAGGAGCTGTGAATCTTAATTAAACCCCGTATGAAAGTGGAGGAAAAGGTTTCTCTGTACAATATCCCTACAAAGTATTCAATGTTTACTGTTCTCATTTAAAAAAAGTATTTTGGATATGGATCTTGAATAAAATTCTGCTTAATTAAAATTACTGCAGGTTTTCCCCTTTGATTTCAGTAAAATCAGATTTTCATGTGTTATAGTTTCCCAATTTAAAATTCAAATAACAACAACAACATCAAATGCCCCATTGGACTAGGTTATATGATCATTGCATTTCCTCTTTCTGTAAATACTAATAAACTTATTCCACAGCCTGTTGGTGGCAATTGCTACAGTTTTCTCCTGCCAAGACTTACACAGAGTGAAAGTACTCCCAGGATTTGGCAAAAGAAACATTTGGTACAAGTCCAGGTTATCACTGTGTAGAGAAATCCTGAAGACTTTATTTAGTTCTCATGCAGTCCTTTGGTAAAATTACATCGCTAAACATTCAATGGAAGTGGGAGGCTTATTCTTTTTTTATAAAGTTAACATGCTTCCTTCTTACTGTTCATACTCTTTCGACAACTCTGAAGCAAAGCAAAGATAGCACATGAAATTATTCAATAGGAACAAACAGGGTTTCTTGCTCCTCTTGCAACACACTGGTTGTTAATGGTTTGGATCATTGCAGGCCAAATTTAACAAATTAGCAGTGCCTGAAAAATGGAGTATTATATTTCCAGTATTAGTTCCAGTTTTCTCTGATTGATCTTCTACTACTGCAACAGACCGGTCTTATGCAGGAAGCAGAGCAGACGTTTGTCAGTAGCCCAATCACAGTGACTTAAAAACTTCACAGCAAAAAGAAATTAATGTTCATTTTTGCATTTTCTGCAGAATAATGTGTCATTTTCAATTAAGTTTCAAGTCAAGTCTGTTTTGAGACAGCCTTCATATGAATTCACCCTAGCAGAAAACAACCTTGTTTTTAGCAAAAAAACATGTGAACTATTTTGCCAGTCATACTGTGTCCATACAAGTGTTAATTGGGCTTTGAAGTTGGGTCTGTTATAAAGCACAATAGTATGAGAAGCAAACATTCAGCTGAGACAAGGCACTTGTTTTTTTAATCCGTTTTCTTCTTCCCACAAATATCTTTTTCAGGGTGGACTCTGTACATCCATTCTCCCAAAACAAGATTTCCTGTCACACAGCTGTGTTCGCTAGAGCCATCAAAGGACTTAATAGATTATTAATAGCAGTTAAAGGTTATTACTTGCAATACCCTATCCCGGAAAGAAATCCCAGAAGGAATATGAAATGCCCATTGGATGCATTTCATATAAATATCTTGAAGATATTTATATAAATATCTGCATTATGCCTTATTCTGCAAGACCCACCAGACCACTCCTTTCCTAGAGAGACTTCTAAAACAATAGCAAGCTTGCTTTTCTGTGCTTAGTGATAAATCTGGGAAGTCAGAATGTGCTGTGCATATGGAACAGATCCTTAAGGCATACAAAAGACTTATATTCAATCCAAGTCTTAAATATTCAAGAGTCACTCTAGATTTTCAGGACAATATGAGTAAAGAACACAGAAGGAAAATTCGGGTTTAACCCTTTCCAGAATGGTGTTTTTCCATAAACGCCCTCATTGCTTTACAAATTCTGCACATCTGCACTGCCACAGACTTGGAGTCCACAGGGTTCTGTGCTTGAGAAGAGCTGCATTCCTGCAAGAGCCTTTGCAAAGTCCATGCCAATAGTCGCTCATCATTTGCATTCATCACCTTAATTAAATACCTATTTGGGTGCATGTTCACTGCTTCACGCAGTGCTATATGTTGCTGTGAAGCTGGGTCTTGGAACAATCCTTCAGCAGTGTTTTGTTCTTGAGTCTGAATTTGTTTCAGGATAGGGCTCAACATGGAAATTCAGAAATACAGATACAGTTATTTTGAAGCCCTAATATTTCATCCCAGTTTCTCACAGTGCACACATGTCTCAGGAGTGCTGTGGTAGACACTGATACCAACCCACTGCTTCAGGTAAAACAAAAATCTCATTTCCAAAAAAAACCAGAGGACTAAGCAGCCAAAATTACATAAAAATATACTCCCGGGTAAAACAGTTCATATGTTTCTATGAATCACTGGCTGTATTTCTTTTTAATGTACAGAAATTCGTTCCCCTACAGAGATTCTATTCCTAGGGCTGTTTTATTGTAAGAATTAAACTTATAACAAAAGTAAATGCATATCCTTTCTCACATATTCATTTAATTCTCCCCAGATGAGGCTTTTAAACATACGATAGTCAACAAAAGTTCAAGTTCTTAGATATTTACTTGTTTCCACATTACACGCTTACATGATTGAAATGTAAAAGTCCAGAAAACCTTCTGCTTTGTCTCAGAAGTCTCTTAACCTTTACTTGATGTTGGTTTGTAGCACATGGAATGAAGCTGGGAAATAGTGCATCCTTATGCTACTGTTAACCTGAAAGAATAATTACTAAGTTAACATCAAAGGTGATCCTATTTTAAACCTGTGCAATGACTACATAGATTGGTGAGGATCAGAGATGTTTGCCTATTGCAAATATCAGAGACATTTGCTATTACTGAGAAGTAATAAATGATGAGTTGATGAACTAATTATTCTAATGCCATTGGAATAAAACACTAGAGCACAGCCATGTGCTAAGGGTGAACAAATTCTTTGTTTCAAAAGTGAACCAAATTCTTTGCCTCACTTAGTTCCTGAACCAGTTCTACATTCAAGCTTTTATCATTAACTTCCAGTATTCCAGGGAATTCTGCCAATGAGCAATTCAGATTTGTTAAATTACAATACTCACTTGTACACAAGTAAAATAAAGGTCATAGAAGCTTTTAGTTTGTTTTTTGCAGCATCCTGCAGAAACCCAACGTGAATGGTGATAAGCAACGCAAGTGATATTAATTCAGAGTTTCCCCTTTAAAAAAGGAAACGGGTCAAAGGATATACCCTCTAGGGTATGCGCTGGGATTACACACCTGTGATTAATCTAACAAACTGCTGGAGATGTGATTGTTTCTTCATAGAACTGCAGCTGAAACAACAGTTCTTTGGCAGTAAAATAAATGTAACCCCTTGTGGTGCCCCTAGACATACAAGATAATTACAACAAAGTACCTTCATAGGAAGTTAGGACACTCCTGCTGCATCATTAAAATAAACGGACCTGCGATAACTGATGCAGCCTTGGAAGTGCCACAGAGGAGCATGGTACTCAAGAGATGAAAGAGATCTGCCCTCCTCCCGGAACGTGCATGTGACTTCCATTAGCTGCAGTGGAAGCTGAGATTTCTAGTCCAAATCTAGCAAGAATAAGAGACAGGTTTTATCCCTGTGAAGTCAACTGCAGTTTTGCATTGGAGTTCAGTGGGGCAAGACTTCTAAAGTAAAACTTAATTATCCCAAGGCTTTTCAAGGCCACTCTGTGTCTCGCAGTGGAGCCTGGTGCAGAGAGATTTAAGCTCGCTTCAACCCAGCTAGCTGCAGGAGCTGCAGAGCTGCATCTCCCAAGCAGTTAGCCGGGACAGGCATTGCCTGGGAAGAGGCAGCCCTTGTCACACTGAAACCCTCCTGCTGCAGCCAGGACTCCTGCCCAAACCCACACGGCCTGCGCCGGACCAGCAGTGCCTGAGGACCACCCAGCCACTAGATGCATTCCCCAGGGGATTTCCCAACACTAGATATAGTCAAAACACCACAAAGGAGAAACAGTACTATGATTATGCTATTATATCAATTAAGGAATGTTAGCATGTATTAATACCAAATAAACATAAGGTTGTGGTTTTCACAGCTTGGGTGATGGCTTGCAGGCCAAAGTCAGTGAAAGGAAGAAAGGGCTCCCAATGACTGTGTGTCCAGCACCAATCCCATTTTGATCCATATGTCATATATCCATTCTCATTACAAACATCTCAACAACAGTGTTTCAACAACTTTCTTCAGGTAGTAACTTCCAAGTTCTCACACAATCGAACACATCTGCAATTCAGAATGCAGTTGTTATAGATGTTCCATTGTTTATTTCAGCAAATTTTCGTAGCTATACCTCACAGTAATGCTCAAATTTCTCCACTTCCCCAGCACACATACCCAGTTACTCATAGACATATCACTCCAATGAAGAGCCTTCTAAAGCCCTGTCTTAAACACTTGTTTCTCACTTACCGGGATATTTTAAGTCAACATGGACACAACTCTATATCCGAAACATTGCAAAGTTGCAAGGATTGATAACAGGCTGTGTCACAATCATGCTGGTGTACCAAATACTCACATATGACAGTCAGGGTCATTAGGAGAGCTAATTTATGTTATGTTTATCATAATTTAGTGGGAAATAAAATATGTTGAGGCTGCTTTCCTTGATTTTTTTTTTCTGGACTGGTAAGCCCAGCAGTGTCCATTTACTTGATTCCTACCTCTTCATCCTTTTCAGCTGAGTAGGTGTGCAGATAATGCTGTAAATCTAAAGGAAAGGTCTAGCCTTCAGAGTAGGCAATTTTTTTTCTCTGGAAACAGGAAAAGGCAATGTAGTATTATATATGTGAAAGTTGTCTTCACCACTTCAAGAATGAAAAATGTGACTTTTATTTTTTTAAAAAGGTAAAACTGTACAGGCATAAATTCTGCATAGGTAAATGTTTATGTAGGAAAGTTTACCATGTTACAGAATCCTGTTCTAAAACAACTAGGGCAGTATGACGCTTTAATGTAACTTCTGGCACAGTAAATTTGTCAGCATAAATGGGGCCCTGAGCTGAGCAAACACACCAAGCTGTCTGTCTTGTGCCAATGGAAAAAGGGTCTAATAGCCAGGTTACAGGGAAACAAGTGCCAGGTTCCAACTTATTTAGAAACACAATGAGAGCATGTGGGCTTAGCTTTTAGGGCAAGAGTAAAGGGACGTTCCAGGAATATCTCCCCCTTCCAGTCCTGCTAACTGATTGTACCTCTTGGCTAAGAGCAGATTCGATTCACCGTGACGTGAATCAAATGTTGTGGATAAGAAGCAAAAGGCAGATAAAAGAGGAGCTTTGTTCTTAGATGTTCATCTACTCTACCACTAAAAAAACATGCTGTCTAAATAGTGCCCTACTGCAAAATTGGCAAAAAACCCCAGAAATTAAGACTGGTTAGAAGACTAATAGCTGAAGAAAATCTTATGAGATTCAATCTTTTTTCAATGCATATCACATACATAAACAAAATAAACACTAGAAATTTAGAAGTCTCCTAAAAGAATAAAGTAATTGAAAATAAAATTTAAAAAAACCCCAATGTCATTAAGAACTGCTGCTTTATACGAGATTTTAAATAATATAAGCTAAAACAACACTTTCCCTTTATGAAGTCCAATGCTGGACTGAAAATTCTGAATTTACAGATGATCTTGAAGAAAGATAATTCTACATTTTCATGCCAGTAATTCATTTCTTATACATCTCTATTTTTCTTTCAATTTGATAGTCATTCCTGTCACGATGCTTATATTGATATTCAATACAATCATTCCTAGCAAAACCAGTTAACTGACTACATGATTATCATATTATCTCAGTGAATTCTTCTTTTGAAATAAATGCCAATTAACCTAAGGTAACATGATGCATAAATGAAATAACTGCATCTTAATAGTCTTCATAAAGGAATAATTCCCATGCAACATCATTTTTTAAATTCAGCAAATTCCCTATTTACAGTAATTATCTTTAAATATGAAACTGCTTTTATTTACTAATATGCAAGAATGCATCCATCTGAAAGTTGATGCTTTTTATTTTAATCACATTAACCAAAGCCTTCTTCACCATTTCTGTCTAAAGACTTGCTGCCCAATTGCAAGACTGTGTGAAATACCCTTCCTTACCAGGCTGTACAGATTAACAGGACTCTACAAGCTGTATTTTATAGCTGTACTTTCAGTAAATACCTTACAGATGTTTTCAGCTACAAACTATCTTCTGTCTTTCTGAGTCTGCATCGTTCCACAGATTTATTTCTAAGTGTCTTCATAATTCAAAGTTCACATCAGACAAATGGTTATGAGCTTCTCCGCAGCTCTCTGGTCCTCAGCCCAGATCGAGTCACAGTCTGAGCAGCCCTCCAGGAGTCCCTCCTTTTTGTAAAAAACGTAAGAGGTTTTGGGCCAGATCTTCACTTCTGGTACCTCATATCAGTTCTCAGGACTGGACTCTGCTTTTAACAAACATCACACATCTGGGGTTGGTGCACGGGTATCCAGGCCAGGCTCTCATCATCCCTGTCTGGAGAACCTCAGGTAACTCGTGTTTATTTCCCTACCCAAACATTAAGAAAAGCCTCTCCTTTGTATCTCTGTTCCTCAGCAAGGAGAAGGGATTTGGCCAATGTCACATCCATTATTGGGATATTTCAGACTTTTGTTTTGGGGTCTCTCTGATTACTGTTCTGTAGCAAGGAGTATTTGGGTTAACTCAATTGAACTCTGACTGAAACTGTTAACTGCAGTCAATCTCTTACTTCAATAGTTTCATTGTGCATTAAAAAGCTCAACATAATATTTTTTCAAGTCATGAACAAAACTTGAGGTATGGGGTAGACAATCTTCAGTAAAAACTGGTGATTGCTTCATAAAGATATTTCCCTCAAAAGCTGCAGTCACCATCTAGTTCAAGTCTCCAGACAGAATAGATACCCCAAAAACGAAAGCGAGGCAGAGAATAACAGGTTCACCCTGCAGTGCCCCCCTGGCCCAAGTAAATTGAGTTTTGCAGTGAGATTTTGTTACCAAAAAGTTGTTTTCACTTGTTTTATTTTACAGCTCTGTGAAAATATCCAGGAGTAAGACCACAGAAGGACATGCTGGAGAACTCCTATGTCTTGTCTCCATTTTAAGGCACTGTGGCAGCCTATGGGGTCATACTGCTGCTACAGAATGCGATAAGATGAACTCCCTGAAATACTGGCATTGCCTGCCATCTCTTCCTGACAAAATGATTGCTCAGACAGGACTATGCTTTTCTCATCAAACTCCATCCTGCTTGGGAATGGCAACACCACTCGAGACTGCCCATAGGCCTACACCCTCTGAAGCTGGGATGCACCGTCATCATCCTCTGCTGTCAGAAACATGATTTCTAATCACACACGTGAGCTTCCAGGGGTTTCAGATGCTCTCCGTGATGAGAATTCTAGTTGGAAGTATAGAGATGAGTCTATAGTATTTTTATGGGGCATCTGTACATTATGGCTTTGTTTTGTAAACTCCAGATTTTCTGTTTCAGAGTAAGACAGAAATCCTACTCTGAGACCCTTCTTCCCCATCCCTGTTTCAAGAAGCCTGTTTCAAAGCAAGAAGCTCATTTACTATTCAAAAAGAAGTTTTACCATGGCTAAAGCCATTTCCCCTTACTGGATGGACAATTCTGGCTGAAGTTTTCCAAACTAATACAGCAAAACCCAGGTTCACACTAAGGGAAATTTCAGTCTAAGCAGATAACAGATGGTAGAGTTATAAACAACTGAGAACTGAGTCTTTTAGTAGAAGCTAACAGAAGACCTTAATAAGAGGTCGTGCTAACATGTCTGCTCATAAAACTTAACTTTTACGTGGCATATTCTTATTTCAAAGTGGACATATGAATAGTTATCATAAAATTGTGTACTTTCATAACTTTATGGTTTTCATCGCCTATTTTAATAGCTCTGAGATAGTCCATGCTACACTTTCATATGGTATGAGCTTATGAAAATAGTGATAGAATCTCATACTATAAATCATTTGCAAAGGAAAGGAATATTATTGTGGGAGGTTTTCTAAGAAAAGAGTCTATAGACATGCATATTCATTTAGGTTATTTAAGTATATATAAATATTTACATTGGCCTTTAGTATTAAAATATTTTAACATTTTTTAAAACATAAAAATACAATGATAGGGGGAAATCCAGAGACCACTTTTCAGGGAAGCATTGCCAAGGGTATGCTGTGGCTGCAGAGGACAGGAGAAGTGAGGGCTAGAGTCCCAAACAGAGAAATTACACACGCACAAGGCAACTCCACAATTACCTGCAAGTATGAGCTGGAGCTGTGGTTCCAGCCACGGCCACTCACCTGCCTTGAAAATACCAGAAAGGTCACCTTCTGTGTGCTTTTGATATCAGACATCATTTTTGATCACATACTGCCTAGGATAGGTTGAAAGGTCTCGGGATACTCGTGGTATGGTCGTGCATGGGTCCATGCTGGACAATAACCTGAGGTGCTGCAGCCACCCTGATCTCAGTGGCATGGTCAACCCCTCTGCCAGTGACAAGGAGATTATTTGTGACAAGTGTTTGAGATCCTGCCATGCAAATGGCAAAGGACTGAGAAGGGAGAAGTTTCCAAAGCCCTGAAACATATTTTTCTGAAAAAGATAGGATTTTGTTTAAGTTTTCTGAATTGTGGCTTATTGCCCACCAAACAAAATGTTAACAAGATAAACTTGTAATTTAAATTACTAGTACTTCCAGGATACTTAAAAATGTATATTCTTTTCATCTATCCTGATGATTAAAAATGCCTTTGGGATCATGCCTAGAATAATGTTTCACGGTATGTAGGCCAATAAAGAGTCTTTTTGCTAAAAACTTGGATCAGATACACTGTTACTGTTCCCACCTCTTAATCAATTAAAAATATATATCGTAACAGCATATGCCTTCTAAGAAGGAAAACACAGAAGTTATTCTCCTCTCTGAGAACACAAATAACTGCTACTCAGTTTAATGGGACATATATATGTACACCAAATGAAAAATATCTTCCAGAATATTAAGGACTCAAATGTATCTGTAAATTATTACATGGTTAGGTGCAGGTTGGCTTTTCACCATGCTAGACTCAATGCACCCAGTTTTGCCTTGTCTTGGAAGCTGAACAATCCCAGGCCTGGCTAGCATTTCATGCAGAGACCATCTCGGAATTCAGTGTGCCATGAGCACAAGCCAAGGAGCCACAAGGTGGTGAATATTAGGCCATAGAAGCTGGATGCGTGGAACGATTTCATTCAGCTCCCTCAATACTGCTGAACCAATGAATGAGAATTTCACCATTGCTCTCCTGCCTCTCCCTGCCTTCCCCCAGCAAGGCAATATTGACTTTGATGGGAAGGATGCTGGAAGCGTCCAAAGGGAAAGATACAATGCAAAAAGTATCTATAAATGTAGCATTAAATTAGAAAGAAAGTGAAGAAAATCTGAGTAATATAAGTGGGGTTTGATCACTCAAAGTCAAGCAAAATCTGTCAGATGAAATAGATGAAATTTTTTTGCAGAAATATGAATTTTTTTTAATTCACTCACCCAAATCTAATGGGAGGTATTTTCTTTAACAAAGTAAACAAAAAGCCCTATGGCTGAACACACTAAATCTGTGTGCTTGTATGCACTGTGACTGGTACCAAACCAAACAGAAAGAAACTTGCAATTTGCAAGCACATATATGTGTAAGTTGGACCTCACAGCCATACTGTAAATTAGAGGGATGCTTTTGACAGTCCAAACATTCAATATTATGCTTCTAATTGAGAGATCTAGCTAATGCCTGAGGCTATTGCACAAAACACTGAAGAAATCTAAAAACTAGTGTGAGCTTTAGCAGGAAGGCAGGAGGAGGGCACTTCAGCAAGTTCATTTCTCTGAGGTTCAGCCATGAGAAACAAGACATCCTCAAAGCATCCAGAGCATTGGCAATAGTCAAGACATAGTCTTAGGGAGTCAGATCTTTCAGTTTTGTTTTTGTTGTTGGTTTTGGGGTTTTTTTTTGTTTTGTTGTTGTTGTTGTTGTTGTTGTTGTTGTTGTTGTTGTTGTTGTTGTTTGTTTGTTTGTTTGTTTGTTTGGGGTTTTTTTTGTTTGGGGTTTTTTTTGGTTTTTTTTCCTTTTCTAGCTCTTCTTCCAATGAAGAACTGAAGAGTATTTAAAATGTTAGTTAAATACAATTAGAGAAAGATTATTAGTACTTACTAGTACTTACATAGAAAACATTTGATAAATTAATGATGCCTAGAGTTCGTTTTACTTATGCTTGAGAAACTCTCATGTCATTATTTTTTAAAGGAAAGAAATTGAAAATTTTAATGTCATGAGTATAAGCACGATAAAAAAGGAAAAGAAGAGAACTTGGTGAGAACAGATGTTTTGTAAATAAAACAAGCCATTGATGGCAAATTGCTAGTCATCATCATGCTAATTCTTCTTCCCTGAGCTGCCAACATCTATACATCTATTATATATACAATCTATCTATGTTCTAGTATACATCTACCCAGAAATGGAAGGAGAAAAGCTCCCTGAGCTACTGATGCACCACTGGAATCAAAGGTCCCAATTCTCCTCCCAACATTACACTGTAACTCCTTGGTTACAGCTATGCAAAGTGAACACGTGGATAACTCAACCAGAATAGCAGCATGTGACAACAATTTACAGGGGTGTAAAATTTCTGTGCCGTGTTCTAGGCAACAAAGAACCACAGGAACTGTAATCTGTTATCTGAAACTTCACTATCTGCAAATGCAGACAGATACAAGCAAATCCTTCATTGCAAGCAGCAACGGGCTTGCTGTCATTAATCACTACAAGGAGGCTATTGAAGACAGACTCTGGGATGGATTTCAGTGGCAGCCTGCAACTTTATTAGCTTAACATTTCCAAGCATTTAAGTGGATTCAGTGTAGGAGTTAAGGGACTCCCACCATACAAATTATAATTCATGGTTGACTGTCCTCAGCCTACCTATAGAAACTGGTTTCAGACATCTGACATCTTCTCACCTTAGAGAGAAAGATAGCATGGAGCAGGGAATCAGCTTGCAGGGGCTCTGGGTCTCCTTTATCAGCAGTCTACCAGCAAAACCCCAGCTCTTCACTTCTGGAAGCTCATACTGCAAACTCCTATCTATGCTAGATAGCAGCTCCAAATTTCCAAGTAATTATTACACTAAATATAACAAAGGGATAAAATGTACTTAATATTTATACCCTAGTCCTATGCTATATTTATTGATATAATGACATATGAGTGCAAAAACAGACAAATAAGACATAAAAATCTCTGTCCTCTGTTTTAACCTAATAGGAAAATACGTTATTCTGATATCAAAAAAGGCAACCTATTAAATCTGCATACTCCTGAAAACATGGTTCCTAGGTTATAACTACAGGTCAAGAATGAAGATACAGTTTAAATTAATCAGAGTTCCCAATTGCAGCGCACATCATGTCACATAACCTCAGGAAGCACCATCCAGCCTCCAAAACCGTGTTCGTCTAATGGCGGGAAACCTTTTAATTTCTGCATAAGATTTATTCATTGGCAGTGTATACCCCACTTGACCCAACACTGTCTGTTATCTTAAATAGCTCTTCTTCCTCCAGCATTTGTCTCCAAACCCCTCACAGATGTTAACTGTGTCCGTGACAGAGGGAAAGCCAGGTCCTACCATCACCTGGCCCAGCCAGTAGGAGAAAAAGCCAATGTAAAAAGGAGGGAAAACCCTTTTTCTGCCCTGTCCTGCCTACAACAAGCTGTTCACCAAGGCTCTGACCACAGTTCTCATTTCTTCACTGGGCAAAAACACAGTGTAACATGTTCATTAGGCATGAAACAAAGAAACAATCCCTCTCTAGGAATCAACAGAATTTGACAGTAAATAAATCTTGTTGAACACACTTGAAGTGATAGTCAAGACAAAGAGCTTTGGAAAGCTGAATTAAAATGGATAAAGGGAAAAACAGTATTTTGGGAGCCATGAGTTGTGAGGAATATATTGGAAAGCTTTTGTGACCTGGACACACCTTCCACTTCCCTGCTATTGATCAGCAGATTGAATACATGCATTTCAACATGATGATGTGATCTGGAGTAATGCAGGCTCTCAAAAGAGCCATGTTCCCAGTATATGCAGGAGGTCAGCAGTGGGTGCAGTGGACCACGAACACATCCACTAATGCACAGGTTGCATTTCTTCTCGCACAGAAAAGACAATAAATGTATTCTCTGAATTACAAGGAGGAAGAGGAGTCACCCTAACTGAAAAAGAAATTCAATTTTAAAGATATGTCGTATGGATTTGGACCATTGGCTGAAAACTGTATCTGAGGGCCCAAATGCCTGTGCCACTAGCATCCCCCATGCCTCCACCATTTTGCCTCCCTCTCTGCAGCACGAGGGTCTCGGGATCAGCCCCTGCATACACAGTCTCTGCTTTTGTCTCTCCCTTACCAGAAGGGGTGGTGGGAGAGTGGCTTATTTGGGGTTTAATTTCCTGCTGGTGTTAAATCACCACAGCAAAGCAGGCTGCAAATCCCTGAACATTTTGCAAGTCTTCAGTAGTTTAGTGCCCTGGCAATTGTCTACTTACTACAGCCACAGATCCTGGTCCAGGTTACTGCTGGAGAATTAGAAGTGTAAAAACAGAAATGCATTTACTTTAGAGAGATTTGCTGTTAATTCTCTGCCAGAGGAGGGCTCCTTTGTCAAACTTTTATGCACTTGGAGAAATAGTGGCTAGTGGAGCAATTACCCCATTACAGAGGGCAATGGGCCAGAAGCACTGACCTACAGTGGATAAAAGAAACTTTTTTCCCACTGAGCCCCAGGCCGGGTTGTGCCCACAGGCCATGCTTGGCAGGCACCAAGCACAGGCTGTCCAGAGGCAAAGCTGCTGGTAGACAAGAGCCACTGCCAGGAACTGCTGGTATGATCCATCCGAAGGGCTGTGCAAGCTCCTTTGGGTTTGAGGCCATCAGTAGCCAGCACACCACAGTGATGGCTCAGACATCTGAAATTTCTTCAATTCTTGGATACACTGATGTGCTGGAAGGAAAGAAAGAATTAATTATACAAATGAAAATAATGGCTATTACTGACCATCCACTGCAGGCGACAGTGGAAATCCAGCTCTTTCTGAGCATCGTGATATCTGGGTTCTTGTACAAGAACAAGATTGCTGTTCAGCATTAGCATGTCACAGGCTGAAGCAAGGAATGAGCTGTGCACAGGAGCATCACTACGGCTGCACAGGAGGTGCAGCTAGCGAATAATCAGACGGGAGACAACATCCCAAAACCTCTGACAGCAACAGAGGAGGAAGGTGTTGAGGCAGCCTGGCCAGTACAAGCCAGAGATTGACTTAACAGAAGCCTTGGTGCAAAGCAGTGTAAGGAAGGAATTAGCACAGTTGTGGTAACACCAATGCCACACCAGTGCATCCTCCAGCAATAATGGGGAGTTTGTCAAGGTATGATCAAGTGCAATATCGGATTGCTGTTAGACTAAGGAGTGTTCCTGGCAGGCAGTTTCCAGTTTTATTTCCCTGAATACGAGGTAAGAGTGAAGCTAAGTAATATTCTCAAGGTTAGTCTAACTGGACAACATGCCTAGTCCTGGACAGCCCTACCTGCACACCCTCAAAAACCCAAAAGAGACATAAAAAAAACATTCACTGGCTGCATGAGATGTAATGCATAGGCAAGTCAAACACATGGATAAAATATTAGGAGCAAGACATTTCAACAGTTTTAGTTTGTACAATCTCAGGTAAGGATGGAATCAAAGGACCAAGAAAATAAACTGCATCTTTGGATCACTTCAGTCCTTCAGAGTGTCTTCTGAACCCGGAACAAACCAGGCACAATTTAGAAATACTGAAGGATCTACAGAGTTTTTTAAATTAAAGAACTACAGAGGCTCAGTTCAAGGTATTGTTTCTGAGTACTAAAAAAGCCTACACATATTTCATAAGACGCGTTAAGAATGACAAGGGTCTTTAAGCTGTTAAAGACAAACCTCAAGAAACAATTAGTAGCCTGTAAGGAGCTGTATCCTGAGCATAGTATCAGTGAGGACTGGCTAAGAGTTTCAGAGCACCACCAGAAAGAGTACAAAACAAAGAAAGAAACCAGCAAAACCACAGGCTTCTGCACAGAAGACACCACATCTACAAAACCTTTGAGCACATTATCAAAACCAACAGCACCATCTTGTTATTTAAGAAAACAATTTTTTAGACAAAGGAAGAAGGAAAGCTGATGAGTAAAACAAATGAATGGTTTCTGAGACATGTTTTGTTCAGGTTTTCAAAACCACCCCTCAATTTGCAGGAGTTTGCAATGCCACAAAATCTCCTGATGACATCCAAAACTGATGAGGCTGGTAGGTGTTCTTTGATGAGTTTCACACAGATTAAATGAGGGTTGCTACAGAACTGAAGAGTTCAATTGTTGTGGAAGTCCTCAAATCCTCTCATTTACATTTACTCAATAAGGAATTCAGTGTACACAGGCTCAAAACAGCCTGTAGCAACTCCTTATCAAGCACAGCCTAGCAAGACATCCATGGAGTTGGATTCACAAACCAGCCGGATAAACATTCTCAGCTCAAGAGAAAACAAAAGGAAAACGTGACTGCTGTTTGCAGGGCACAAGTGTGCACAGGCTCCCTCTGGTTTCCCTGCGCTGGACAAGACTGACCTAAGGATCCTATTTACTTCTTATGTACAACAATGTCTATCAAAGGAGACCCCAGTTCAAATATAGTTCAAGAGAGTAAGCACCTGGAGTTCATACAGATTAATTTCAAGGACTTAAAAATCTGGAAATCACCCCTTTCTTGTGTATGACTTGTCCGAAAATAGGTCTTCAGCAGAACTGCTGAAGCATGAAAAGGAGATTGTTACAGACACGTTGATGAAATCCATGTTGCTCTGGTTCAGCCGATGGTGCTGCATCTGTGGTGATACAGTGTGAAAGCAGGAACTTCATCACTGTTGTTATATCTTCCTCACTCAGACTTCTTTCTTTCTGGAAAAAAGTATAACATGTTTCTGACACAATTAAAATCTGTTCTGCTGTGATACGTTTAATTTATATATTTGCAGGCAATAATGGAGCAGGAATACACAGAATTCCTGGTTTTTAATTATAGAAAAAATCTGACAAGGATACATAACAAGAAGATATGGGGAGTAATTTGTCTCTGTAACCTAATTCGTGCAAGTTTCAGCCAAGGACGTTTATCATTTGCTTTCTACCTCCTCCAGGAAACAGGCAGGGGAAAGCAGAGCAATAAGTAACGCCTTGCAGAGCACGCCATCGGTTAGGCAGGAAGAGGCATCCTTCCTTCCTCTTTAGGGCAACACAAACTGCTCCATTTTCGCTGTCTTTTTTTTTTTTTTGTTTTGCTGAATACTGATCTCCTTGCTACAACATTAAAATAAGGACCGAGACCAATCAAAAATTACAAGACAGCAACAAACAAAAAACAAGGAAGAGAGACAACAGCTCTGGCAGATCCAGTTCATTTACTGATGCCTATCTCCATTAGGGTCACAGGACACTCACTTTCAACAACATTAAAACTTCATTTAAAAAGCCACATTTTGCTCAGGAAAGAAAATATTACAGAGTTTTTACTCTGTAATATGCACAGCCATCAGGCTCTCGCTGCTAAACAATTTTTTTAATTATAATTAATTATCGGAAGAAAAGAATTTAAGCAGAACTTTAATGAGAAACCTGTAAAAGCAGTTTGAGTGCCCAAAGGTTGCATCATAACGGCTACACAGAAAGGGGACAAAGAGGGAAGACAGCACAGGAAACATCACTCTGGCATTTCCTAATTCCTGAGCACTTGACTTTACAACCCCCATTTATTTTTGTATATAACTTCCTAATGGAAATTTCCTTCATGGAAAGGATAGGCAGCATCCCACAACCCCTCTCCTCCCAACCCACCTGGCCTAAAAACATGGGATGCTCTGAGGGGCTGTCCCAGCCCATCCAGAGACCTCAGCTCCTCTAAGGCTGGGAAGAACAAGGACTCCAATCAGGTCAAATCCTCGGGAGACTGGAGCACAAAAGCCCAAACACACACAAGCTGTAACTGCCCTGAGGATCATGGCTCAGCTAAACTCCCACACATTTTCTCAGGAGCAGCTAGAAGTGTCTTTCCAGATACTGTTGTTCTCCCAAAGACTCGATTGTGACACTAATTGTCACTGGATTGTGAAACATCAGCTTTACTGTAAGGTTTGGACATTCTTTTCTTTATTTGCTTCTTAACATGAGCCAAACAAACAAATTTCTTTTTCTTCTTTTCAGAGAAATCTGAAGTCTTTTAGCTGAAGTTTTCCATTGCAAACTCTGCCTCAGGCTTAATATTTCTTTGGAAAGTTTCAGTCCCAGTAGTTAAAGTTTGGCTGAGGTATAAGCATGGCCACATAATGGAAAGATTCAGAAAGTTTAAGTTATAGGCAGTAAGACTAGCTCAGCCATTAAAACACATATAAACACTCATATATCTGGCAAACTTTCTCAAATTATGGAAGATGCATAGCTAATGACAGAATTTCCAAATAAATACATGATGTCCAAAATTTACTCATGGGAGTAGCTTCTTTAGCATTACTCATGTCTATGCAGTGTCAGCATATCTAAGTCAAAAGAAACTTTTTTTTAAAGCAAGGCTAACTCTTGGGAAAAAAAAAATTGTTGTGCCTATTTGTTTAATATATTTAGGTTATTTGATAAATTAGGGTGCAGAAACGTGGCAAAACATCACAGCATACTGCCATTTCATTTTGAAAGAGGAGACCATTTATCTCATTTTTTCACTGTTCTGCATATATAACCTGTATAATTGATAGAATAACAAGGTGTAAACAAATGTACGATCTGCTGCTGGGTGTGCTGCTACAACCAACAATAAGGCATGGATTCACACAGGACTCCCTGGCCACAGGCTGAAGCTGAACCTCCAGCTTGTGGCTGTGGTGGCTGTACCCTGCACCCATCAGCCCTGCAGTGACAGCTTGAGCTCCACTGGAAACCTGCAATTTTTCCTCACATGACACCAAGACACACGCATGGATTTTTTTGCTCTTCCCTTGTTCAAAAGAAACCCGTATTGACACTTCCTCAATGTTCCTTCACAAACCTTAATCCTCCTTCCTCATCCGGGGTAATTCCCAGGCAATATGGAATACAAAGTCAGGACAAGTGGAAAGACAAATTATCACAAGGAATTGCATCTAAGAACCTCTGGGATAAAATCACGTGGCTTTGCACACGGTTCCACAGTTACTTAAATAAGCTTTATCTGCTACACTGGTGGTGGAACAGTCCTACTGTGAAACAACAACGTTTCAGCTTTATGTGCTTATCATCCTTGTTGTTCTCAAATTGACCTAGACAGGTAAGTATTACAGCTCAACTTGTAGATGGATTTTCATGCAGATCCCACTGTGATCAAGTACAGTCAGTTTGATTTTCAACAACCCTGCCAGATGAAAACTTACAGCCCGCCTTGAAACAAAGATGAATGGGACTATCTTTGATGTTGCAAGCCCAGTAGGAGGGAAAGTAGATAAAAGGTGTTTATATGCCATCTTCTGCCATTAAAATAATGCACAATGCAAAGTCAAAATAAGCATTTTAGTTTTAGTAAAATCAGCAGAAGCCTGCAGAAATCTGACAGGAAAAAGTAGACCTCTTGCAAAGAGCACATAGAAGCAGTCTTCCCTATTTGCTTCTCTAAAAAAAGAAGAATCAGTCTAGTAGTTGATTTTCACATGTAGACACAGACAGTAATAATAAAATCAGTCCTTTATCATGCCAGAAGTGGTAACAATTTTAAAATGAGAATGGACCCCACAAACAGCAAACACCTTGTCAATTGTGCCTTAGAATTTATAAAATTAAATTAAAATACTGGTAAACTAATTAAGTGGTTATCCTAGTATTTGTGCTGCCAAACGTTTTGCTTTATAAGATACTTCAGGAATAATAGGGAATTTGTAAGACCTACAACTCGCTTGCAAAAGATTTTAGAATTCTAGCAAAAGGAAAGACTCAGAACCAGAAAAAAAAAAAAAAAAAAAAAAAAAAAAAAAAAAAAAACAAAAAAACCTTTTCTCAGTCTTATGACTTCATGTTATGATTTGGCCAAGATACAAAGCTACGAACATTCCCGTCAGTCACATTCTCAACAAAAATGGTGGCGACACACCAAAAATAACTGCACATTTCAACCAAAGGCCAGGCCAAGAGACTCCTATGGGAGCAGCTGCAAGCCGGGAGGATGACAGGGGGAACAGGGGGTGCGCAGCCCAGCCTGACACCGGGAAGCCCTTCTCCATACCCGAAAGAACTGTGGTCCTGGATGGGACTCGCGCGGTTAGTCCTGTAACTCAAGCTGTGGTGCCCGGCTAAAGATTCAGATTTCAGATCCTGCTAACGAGGAATGCTGCTGCTGCCGTCGCTGGGAATTCCACTTGAGGGGGGTGGAGAGAGAGAGAAAGAGAGAGAAAGCGATTGTTTTCACCTTCAGAAAACCCAGCCTACAATGAAAGGTACCGAAGAGTTAGGATGCTGGCATACGACTGATTGTGTGGTTTTCATTTAGTTGTTTTCGTGCGCACCCTGTAAGACAGTCTTTAACTGCACAATCACGAATAGGATTTGTTGCGTTGTTTTTTTTCTTTATCCGCAAGGCTTGATTCGATAGTCATTAAACAGATAAAGCATTAATCAGGTTTGTGTAATGAATTAGGTTATTTTCAGGGAAATATTTATCTCATTGAAACTCTGGGTTAAATTTAGGCGTGGATAGGTAACTCCCAGTTTTCTGTCATCCTTAGTTTCCCAAAAGGAGTCTTCTGAACTCCAGGTGAATACCACAACCGGTATTCCTGGTTCATTCGCTGCATTTACGACACTGGATGTATGGAAGGAGCCGAGGGTGGGTTTGGGGAGGGTCCGCAGGAAAGCGGGAGAGGGAAAGCGAGTGGAGGCAGCTGACCTGCACCAGCTCCGGCCGGAGAGCCAGACTGCCCGCAAGCAGCCTCTTCGGGAGCCCGGGCCGCTCGGGGACACGCGGGTTCGGGGCGGAAAGTTCCCGCATGTGTGTTTTTAAGCCCGTGGACCACACCGACGGCGCGGTCCCCGCAGGAGACGCCCCCGAGCAGCCGCAGCCTCTCCGGCCTTTGAACCCGGTTGTTGCGGTTCGAGCCCGGTTTTCCGCAAGAAGGAGCCGAGCGCTGCCGCGCCGCCCGCCGCTGCCCGGAGCTCCCACGCGTGGGCGGCTCCAGCCTCGGAAATCGGCACCCGCAGCCGTAAAGACACGATGTTCCTGGAAGGGATGGGCGAAAGCCGGGGCTGCGCTACCCTGGGCAGGGGTAGGCGGTGCCGCCCCCCCGTCACCCGCGAGGGGCTGAGCAGGAGCCGGGAGAGCCGGGAATGGAGCTGGCACAGCAGGCGGGCTCGTAAGGAGCCTGCTCTGGAGAAGGAACACGTATGAGGGGGTCCTGATGGGATAACTTGTGTTCCCGAAGAACGGCTACAGAACCGTGTCCTGCCCGCTTTGTGCCCGCGTACCGCGGGGGTCTCAGCATCCCTCCGGAGCATCCCTCCGGGATGCCGGGCTCCCTCGCAGCCCGGGGAGACTCCTGCCTGCCCGAGAAACTCCCAAATCTCTTGTAGGCCCTTCCCTTAAGGCATGGTTCATTAATACACAAAGTAACACCAAACAAAGCTTTTTCCTCTGACCAAACAGTCGACACAGCCAGTGGGCTTTCCCTTCGCACCCCTCTCTGCTTAGGAAAAGGCCACGCTCCTTCCCCTGCACCCACCCCCTCGGAAGAGGCTGGCAGGCGGGCGGCTTAACCCTTCCCTGCCTTCTCCACCTCTGGAAACTTTAATAAAATACGAGTGACTCTAATCGCCCGGCTTAGTTATACCGCTGAATGAGGAAAGTAAATTATCCACTCATTGGGGAAGGGTTTTAGACTAAGACGCAGATGAAAAATTCCTGCTCTGAGTTTGTTGTGTTGATCTGTATTTATTGGTAACTTGACTGCCTAAATAAGAGTATATAAATGCACATCATTACTACCTAAGAGGTCTTATAACAGGACTCACATCTTGCATGCTTCTGATTACTAATATTTACAGGATCCTACAAAAAGACATTTGGAAAATCAACCACATTTTCCGAGTACTACTTACTTTTGTCCTGGGAACTAAAGGAAAAATTCAGTGACAGCTACATTAGTTAAAACCAAAGAATAACTGGGTAAGTGTAGAGCTGTCCCTCTTTGCAGCTATAGAGTTAGACATTCATGTAAACAGCTATGAATCTTACTGTGGAGATGTTTTCATGGAGAAAAAAAAAGGGGGGCGGGTTTACAAGAAGGCAGAAAAAAAACCCCGTCCCGTGTAAACCAGAGAAAATGCACTTTTTTCCCCTCTGTAGTGCTCATTTGAAAATCAGTATGTTTCATTTTGTTAAAAAGGGAGAAGATGTCAGTTGCTGTGAGCCCAAGATGTGATCTGCGAGCTCCAGGGTGGCATT
Source organism: Pachycephala philippinensis (assembly GCA_013397055.1). Taxonomy (NCBI): domain Eukaryota; kingdom Metazoa; phylum Chordata; class Aves; order Passeriformes; genus Pachycephala; species Pachycephala philippinensis. The sequence goes on from VWZT01012040.1 coordinate 480,300, forward strand.
TTAAAACAGAAGATGTAATCAAAATCTGTGTATTTGCCAGGTACTGGCACTAAAATTTCACAAGGTGATTTTCTTTTCAGTACAAAGTGCATCAATATATTTCCCTTTCTGTAAAATACCTGGGGTACCTAGAGCACTAGGGTTTTTTAAAGTCTAATTGATATTTAGATTGACCAAGAGCTGTCTGGAGATGTTTTCATTAACATTTTTGTTTGACTAGGCTGAAAAAGGGTTAAAAGTAACTATAGTCTCACAGTCAACAGAAAGCTATTGAAATGTTTGATTATCCCTGCAGCAAAGGAAAGAGGATAGTAATACAACAGCAACCTCTCTTGGGGTAAAGTCAGATTTAATAACCTAGGACCAAAGCAATTGTTCAAATCAAGCAAAAGGAAGCTCAAAATATTTTCGAGTACAATCTATTTCATTGTGTTTATTTTGATCAAGATGCCCTCAGATAAATAGTCCTCTTCCACAGAAGGCAATAGAAATGTCACCATTGACTCCAGGGAGATCAGGATTGATGCCTGGACATCATGTGGGAACATTAATTTAATATTCCACAAAATAGTGCAGTTAAAGAGTCAATATTTGCTGTCCGTTCTCACCCTGTTTTGCCAGATTTTTTTTATTATTACTATTTAATCAAATCACTGTCCTAGAATTCAGTGATGGAAAAGATCCAGCAGATCAAGCAATCATACTTCCCTTGAATGTACTGTTTCTTTCTGTGTTTTTTACTGATGTCTCATGAGCACAATTTTTAAATGTCCCAGGTGATAAGGGCTCCTTAAAGAGCCTTGCTGCATGTTGTAATGGATCTCTGACTATGATCAAATCCTGCTGTTTCTTGCTATGCAGGAAGTCTTTCCAAATTAGTCTAACACCAAGGCCGAGCACTGTGACTAATAGGCATAACTGCACTGTTCATGCTATCTGTAAGGCAGGTTCAGCAGGGAAAATATCAGCACTGAGAACATGCTTGTTATTCCATGGATAAGGGGCAAACTCCACAAGGAAAAAAAAACAGTGGCATGGATTTGAGATTTTAAACCTGAACATAAATAATAATGCAAAGGTGCTTTGCTCCAGAGTAACAACCCCAGATGCACTGAAGGAAAATAAAAAACTGAACAGCAGCCTCAGGGGAAGGTACCATGCTTCTTGCTTCACATGCTTTTTGACCTGTCACTGAGTTTGGACTAAATGGAAGAAATTGTGACCCTCAGTGTTCAATTCTATGAATCTACAAAAATACATTTTGTTTAAGATTGGCCATTAGATTTCACCTAATAACTTGTGTCTGACAAAAGCATAATTTCCAGGAAGGTTTAAAACCAGCAGTAACACTGAATTAGCCATTTCCCTGGGCAGCATCCTACAAATGTGTGCTTTCCTCACACATGAATTTGTCTTGCTCCAGTTTCTAGCTATTTGCTTAGACTATTCCTTTCCCCAGTAGGTTAAAGAGAGCTTCTACACCTCATATTTCCACCTCTTGAGGGTATTTCCTATTGCAATCCAGTCCCTTAAGAAATTACATGCTCCAATATATGCATCTTGTACAACATTTTTGGGTTTCAAACCGTATGGCTGGGAGGGGATGGTTTCTTTTCCATGTTCTTCAAAATTTCAGTACCCCTTAAAAAATGAGAGTGCAATAGGACATCATTATTCTGCCTGGCTATAAAGCTGAAGGAATGGCTTGTATGGGAAAAATATGAGTAAAAGTATAAACTGAGCAGCTGTGAGAGAAAGATCCCAGAAGCCTGTTGGCTGAAGACGAAGTTTTATTTTGTTGGATACTGACACAGAATTTGTTGTTACCTCTTTGAATAAATATTGCTGTAAAGCTTTCTCATTTTCTTCCTAATATTGAAGAAAATAAAAGTAAAGAACGTAAAGAAAATAAAATACTCTTAAAGAGCAAAGAAAATTTCTGAAGTCCGTTTGCAAGACAGTCAGGAGTGCCCTGTCGTTTAGTGAGACACAAAAGAAACCTATTGCAGACCCTTCTCTGTGACGCCTTGTGGATGGTGGGTGGGAGAGCTGCAGCCTGTAGACCAGCCTGCCTGGGCAGCTGTGGCCAAAGCTGTGCCCTGAGAAGTTCCAAGGGATGGGGAGGTCCCCAGGACTGGAGGGGCCTCCAGGGGTTCCTTGAGATCCCAGTGACAGGAGTTGTGGGTTAACCTGTCCAGCAGCACCCAAGTGATCGTGGCTCCAAAGGTTGATCATTGGAAGTGAAATTGCACCTGAAAAATTAATGTAAACCTCCTTCCCAGTTTAAACCAGACATTGGTTGCCAGCGTGTGGTTCTTATTCAGATTTCACTGCTGGGAAACTATTAATCTCTACAGTCATGTCCATTTACTGTGACACTTGTTTTAGCCCCGGACAAAGAATGTGTTTGATAAAATGAGGGCAATATCTTTTTCGTTTATAGAGGCAATTAGCTACACACTCTCTGTTGTCAGAGCGACACAGCATCAATCACGAGCAGAGATCGGTTTCTTTAAAAGTTAAATTTCCTGCTGTTGGCCCTGCCAGTGTGTTAGTCACATGCATTATGTTTACTTTGGGGAGGAAAATGTGTTTCATTCTGTCAAGGGGAACAAAATGCTTTGGATGAGGGCTTCTTTGTCAAGGGAAGACAGAATATGCTGATGCTTTAGATAAAAAGGGGAGATAAGGTACCTGATTTGCTGCTGCCGCTTTAATCGCGGTTATTATGGCTTATTGTGACACGGTCCGCTGCAGTCTATGGGATTGTTGCTTTCTCATGGCACATCTTACCCCTTCAGGATTTTACAGTCACCCGCTCCAACACCAGATTGATCAATAAATCGCCGTGTACTATTTTTGATTCCATTGTGTGTGAACCCCGGGGTGAAATACCGCTTCCCCCCTCCAGCATTTGGGTCTCTTGGGTAATTTCGAGGGGTGCAGATTTTTGCCTATATTTCCAAGCTTCCAGCTTTACCCTTCATCAAAGCCTACCAGCAAGCTAAACACACAAATGCTAAATTTTGGGGATCTTCTCTGACCGAGTGAGCCCCAGCGCTAATTTCTTGGCTAATCCGCGGAAACTTCAAGCGCGAAACCAAAAAATCGGGCGGCGAAGCGTGGAGAACATGCCAGTCGCTTCCTCGCCTTGTTTCAGAGCTCGCCTGGGCTATTGCGCTCCGAACAGCCGGGGCAGGTCGTGGCCGCGCCGCGCAGCGCCAGCCGCCATCCCTCAGAGCGGGGAGGGAAGGGGGCGCAGAACACTGATTTGATTTTGGAAACATTTCACTGCCATTCCGGCCGGCTCGGTGGAGGGTCGGGGTCTCCAGCCACCGTGAGGGCGCGGACGCTGTGTGGTGGAGCCATCCCGCCGCCACCGCCGTGCGCGGAGCTCACAAATCACCGCTTAAAAACGCGAGAGGGAAACCTCGTCGTGCTTAATGGCCTGTGTGGAGTAGCTCTAGCGCAGATTTGTCTTCATTAGTTTCCGTCACCACCAGCCCCCCAAAAAACCCATCCCCCGTCTGGAAACGAAATTCAGCCCTGAATTTTCAGCGCAACGATCGCGCTCTCGCGCATCCCCCGGCACCCCGCCTGCTTTTTAGGCTTCATTTGGGACGATAAAAGAGGTGCGGATGGGGGTGTCCCCGGAGAGGTTCACCGGTGTCTCTCGTCCCGCCGCCGCGTCCGAGAAAGCCGGAGCGGAGCTGCGAGGCCCGGCCGGCCCCGCCGCGGGCACCGCGCCCTGCACGATGCGGCCCCTCGGGGGCTCAGCGCCGGCGCTTCTCTGGCAGGACCCTCCGCGCTGTCACTGCGCCTTCTCGGTAACCCCAAGAGCCGGAGTAAAATCATTGCTCGGTGAGGCTCATGGATGGGGAGGGGTCCACAGAGAAGCGCGCACACCGGCGCCTCCATCCCCCGCTGCCCCGGGGATGGCGAGACGGAGCTGCAGGGCCCTTGCGGGGAGCTGCAAAACACCGTGTAAAGGGAGAATAAGGGAGAATAAGGGAGAATTGTCTCCCCGGACTTTTTTTTTTTTTTCTTTAATTTTTTTTTAAATTTTTTTTTTTCTAAATTAAGTTTATTTGGTCTGCTCTAAGGACGAGTGTCTCAGGTCATGGAGAGGACGCTCCGCGGCAACAGCCTACCGGGAACGTTCCGTCCGGCACCCACGAGGGCTCGTTCCGCGGCCCCTGGGCCCCGCTCAGCTCCACTCCCACGAAATGGAGCTGTCGCCGTGGCCCTGTGCACGCCGGGAGAGCATCTGCCCTGACAGCCGGGTGATCCTTCTCTAAAACTGCCCGGGGCTGGCAGGAACTCTTAGCGTCTCACCCGTAGGGCAGGACCACTTGAACGGGCGCTACTTCTCTTTTCCCTCTTTCCTTTTTTTTTCCTCTAACCCCCACTCGGGGCCAGTGCTCCCAGGCGAACAGGGAACCCACTGCAGCCGCCGGTTCCGCGGGATGATGCGTGGGTAGCGAAGCCTGTCAGTACCCCGGGAGGAGCGGGGTGCTCCTCGCCAGGAGGCAAAGCACGAAGGGCCGAGGGCCGTGGGGACCGAGGGTCGGCCCGTTAGCAGCGCCGCGGCCGTCGGGGAGGCCGGTTTGGCCCGGGTGGATGAACCGGTACCTCCTTCGAGGATGCCCCCACCGCAGTCGGCAGCGGTGGCTGCCCCGACACCGCTGCCCCCGGCAAACCCACTCAAGCGCGGTACGGGCCGCGTGTCTCGCGCGGAAAATAACGCCCGCGGGAGCACGGCGAGCTTCACTGACATGCCCCGCAAGCACTGCGATGCCTTCACGGGAGCGGGCCTCACGGACTGAGACGGCGGCAGCATGGACGGTGTTTCCGGACGCGGCCAGGAGTAGCCCCGTCGGGCGGGACGGGGCTCCCGGCGCGGAGGGGCCGCCGCCGCCGCCCCATCCGTTCCACCTTAAGAGCTCCTGCCCCTTTAAGGGGCG